>JBCEWC010002362.1:0-34882 GCA_038996855.1 Solanum aculeatissimum
TAAGGGGCTTAGGATACCTTAAGGGACTAAAAGGGGGCTTAGGGAAATGTTAAATCACGAAAATACCATTAATAAACTAGAACTTTTCACTGAAAACAACACCCAAACGGAAGATACAGTGGCTTCAAATGGTCACACGGGCCGTGCAATGTGCCGTCAAGTTGTACTTAGCCAATTTTCCACACGAAATCTCAGAGGGCTCTCTGTCACGTTTGACGAGCAGCCAAACAGACCGTCTAAGGTGATACGGCCCGTGTCATGTACCATATGACCCTCCTTAACTTCACAAACATCCACCAAGAGATGGCTTAGCCACTGCCTCACTTAACGAGGCAGTGAACGGACTGTTAAATGCCAAACGACCCGTTAAGGGTCTCGTCAACCCACACTTAGCTTTGGGGTGGTTTCAAGCCACCCCAAGCTCACTGGAATATCATAAGACATCCTAGACGGACAGTTCAAAGCTTAACGGTCCGTGTAAATGTCCTTGGCCATTTTCCGAGCCTATCTCCAATGGCTTCCAAATTTTAGACAGCCTCACTGTCTGGGCCATATCTCGCTTATCCGATATCCAAATTGAGTGAAACTACTGTTTTTACAAAGCTAACTCAAAGAGATTCAATTTAATATGTGGTATCTCACATGGTTCATCCCACATCAAAAGTTATTGCTATTTGAAGTTGACTATCAAAACTGTCCCTCTAGGCCACTTTCTAGCCCAATTTGCATTTGGCCACTTAAACTCAACCCGTGGCTACAAAAACTCAACCATGGCTTGTAGTAGATCATATAATGCCAACCATAAGTAGATTTTGGAAAATGTTCAGGCTGTTACAGTTTCATATGATTAAACTATGAAATCTTACACAGACCACGGAGGACACACTTGGCCTAAGAAATCTTAGAAAAACCCCAAATACATTGGCTATTAAATCCATATCTATGGACTTCAACTGAAACCCCAAGAGGTTTTCAGCCATTACATATATTCCACACTCTAATCATCCCGACTAAGGCAGCAATCAGAGATCTAAAGTAAACCCTGAATTAGCAACCTTGAAATTATAGATTAAACATAGGAATAGATGTAAATTCACTCAAATCAACTACAAATAAGTCAAAATAACAAATACCCAATAGATAAATCAAGCACCCATATCAATAACACACCCCCAACATGGGGGTTTTAGCCACACATGCTAAAAATTAAAGATTTGATACCAAATGTTGTAGCTACAGTCATGGGTAACAGGATTGAACAGAAAATAGTTGATTATCACTAGCTAACCTACTCCAATTTTGCTTCCTTAAAGCTTGTAACCCTATCAATCTATCATGCCCCGAGAGGGTACCCTTGGTGTGGCAGACACTCAAAGACTATTGTTAGCCCCCAAGTGAACCACTCAACTTCATCACATTCGTTCAATAATAATCTAATAGTGAAAGACATAAATGATTAAGAATACTTAGTAAAATGCAATTATAAAATGATAATCAAAGTTGAAATAATATATCCATCAACTAAGTAAAACTGGTGTGAAAGAAACTAGCCAATAATAACATTCAATCACAACTCGACAGTCTAGCCTATAAAGCCTCTAAACATCTGACTAAATGGTGTTAATGATGGGTCCATGACTACCTTAAATTAAAATAGAAAGGCTATAATCAAAGCTAGAAGAGAAAACATGATATCCTCCCAAAGTAGGGAAGTACTCACCAATAAGATAAATGCAATGGTCTCAATGGGGTGACTATTGATGACGGCTAGTATCGATCTCTACATCATGAAAAGATGCAGGCCCAAATAGACATCAGTACGTGTAATGTACGAGTATGTAAAATGGTAGAATGAAACATGTAAAGGAAGAATAGCATAAACTCAATTAGCAAGACAAGAGTCTAAAGAAAGAGTATAACTTTGACAATGACCACTCATATACCATCTAATCCAATCAACTCAGAGTACTATCAAGTCCTATATAGGAGTTTTTCTAACCAAAAACCATCACCTATGAGTTGGTGATGATATAATAAAGCGATGTCATTGCCACATCCATCCAATACCTTGCCAGTGTAAAGGACATCCCATCGGTGGATCCAAAATTAGTACATCAAGTCCTCTTTATGGGACAAAAGGAAACATCTGAATTTACGATTCAACCCTCTCCTACGCTGGCTACATAGTTATTGAGTTCGAGTTAGACTTACTCTTACTCAATTCGATGCTTAAATCTCCTTCTAAGATTCAATATGCTCATAAGACATCAACCCCATGGTTAACTCATTCATCTAGTCTCATTAGACATTTGTCAACTCAATTTATCATATCAACTATCAGCTCTTTGGTTAGAAACATTCTTTTACGATTTAGCTCTTAACTCATAAAGACTGTCCATTATCTATCATTCCAACTCATAGTATTCGGGAAACAAAGTAGAGTTAAATCAATTAGGCATTTTATAGACTCTTTAGGCTCAATTTATACTCATGCATATCCATTTAAGTGGAATATGTAAAAATAACAAGAGTTTATACTAGGGTTCATATAGAAAAGTGAAATCATCTAATTCAGGTATTTAATTCATAAAAACTGTAGTTCATACAGTATAAAGTAAGAATTCATTAGAATTTAAGAAAAACCTTCAAGAAACATTCGTGGAAGACTCAATTCATTCACAACTCCATAATCTTGGGTTATGGGGCACATGGAATAACATAATCCATGTTCGAGTTTGCCTTACATACCTAAAATTTTGAGTATTGGAAAAACTCACAAGAATATCTTCAAACCCTAGTCTTTTTCTACCTTGAAACCTTTCCCTAAGTTGGAGAAGGTGTTTTCACATAAAAAGATTGAACTGATATGTTTAGGAATTTATTCATATGTAAAAATATCAAGTTTAGGCTTTGAAAGAGTGGGAAAAGAGCAAAATAACCTTTCTTAAAAAGTTGTCAAAGTCATCCACGGGCTCACTTACAGCCCATAGAAACATCCACGGCCTGTAGGAACCAATTTGTAAACTTTTGGGTAAATTTTGAGGTCTCTGGATTGATTCCACGAGCCCAATCTACGACCCATAGAAGAATCTACGACCTGTAGATGGGTTCATCAAGTCTAGGGCTCAAAAATGGATTTTCTAGTGTTTATCCACAAGTTGAAAGTACGGGTCATAACTCAAACCACAACCTTTAATCATCCCATAAATCAACTCTACTCTGGTAGTCTGTAGTAAAACAGTCATAACTTTTGACTCTGAATGCCAAATGAGGTGAAATCGATGGCATTGGAAAGCTAATTCAAAGAGCCTTGGTTTAGTAAGTCATGGTGCACCTAATTATTTGTGTGATAATAGTTGTAATCATTTAAACTTGACCTTTGTATATTCTAAGACTAGAAACTCAATTTTTAGGAAAGTTTTGAACTCGACTAAGTACTATAGGTCCGTTATGACCCTAATATACTTGACATATATAAGAATGAGTCTTGAAACATAGGTTCATGTAAGAATAGAGCTATGGGGTATCAAAATATCTCCCTTATAGCATTATTCATCCTCGAATGATGAGCAACTACAAGAACTATCAAGCAGGAACACCATTAAGAACTCAAATACTTTGATACTCGACTACTCATACTCCATAAATCAACTTCAACTCTGGATTCCAGAATTGAAAGACTATTTCTAACATAAGCATTAGGCATGAATATAATTAAATACATGCATACTCAAATACTCATAGACTTAAGAGGAGCATCAACTTAGAGATAAGAACTCAACTTAACAATAGGAAAGTAACTCAGAGAATAGAAATAAATCATTACCATCAATTTCATCATTAGGAGGCACGAATAGGTGAGGGTATATAGCCTTTAAATCCTCTTCAGCTTCCCATATAGCCTCTTCAACGGATTGACTTCTCCACAACACTTTTACAAATGCAACCTCTTTAGTTCTCAACTTGTGAACTTGATGATCAAGGATTTGGATTAGGATCTCTTCATAACTCAAATTAGCCTTCACTCTAATACTTTCAACAGGCACAACCAGAGATGGATCTACCAAACACTTCTTAAGCATAAAAATGTGAAAGATCGGATGGATGGTTGCCAGCTCTTATGGTAGCTCTAACTCATAAAGATATATTTCTCACTCTCTTCAAAATTTTGTAGGGACCAATATATTGAGGACTCAACTTTCCCTTCTTCTTGAATCTCATTACACCCTTCATGGGTGAAACTTTCAAGTATATCCAATTATTCACTTAGAAATCTAGGTCCCTTCTCCTAACATCAATGTAGGATTTTTGGTGACTCTGTGTAATTTTAAGTCTCTCTTGGATAATCTTTACCTTCTCCATATCCTGATGTACAAGTCTGGACCAATCAACCCTTCTTCACCTACCTCAAACCATCCAATCAGTGTTCTATATCTTCTTTGATAGAGGACCTCATATGGAGCCATCTGAATGCTCAAGCGAAAACTATTATTATCGGCAAACTCAATCAGGGGGTAAATGATCATCCCAATTGCCTTTGAAGTTGATGACGCATTCCCTCAAAATATATTTCAAGGTTTGTATCGTCTACTCAGCCTAACCATCAGTTTGAGGGTGGAAAGTACTACGAAGGTTCACCTTCAAACCCAGGCCTTTCTGCAAGGACTTCAAGAATTGGGTAGTAAACTAAGCTCCCCTATACGATATGATAGACAAAGAAACTCCATTCAATCTAAAAATCGCTTGAATATAAAATTGAGCATAGTCCTCTATCGTATTAGCAGTCTTTACCGCCAAGAAGTGGGTTGATTTGGTCATCCTATCAACAATCACCCAAATTGGAGCATGTTGTCTACAAGACTTCGGTAAGCTTGTGATAAATCCATATTGATTATCTCCCACTTCCATTATGTAAATTTAAACTTCTAGGCTACTCCACATGGCCTTTGGTGCTCAACTTTTACTTGTTGGCAATTTAGGCACTTAAAAAAGTCTTCAATGTCTCTTTTTATCCCTCTCCACAAATAAACCTCTCGCAAATCGTGATTCATTTTGGTAGACCCTGGATGGATAGAATATCTAGAGTTATGGGCTTCTTCCATGATCCTTTCTTGAATACCATCAACAGCTAGATTACACAATCTACTTTGGTATCTCAATATCCCATCTCCCCCTTTGAAAAATGCCATTACTTTCTACTTATGCACATCTTTCTTCAATTAGAGTAAGATGAGATCTTGACGTTGCTTGTTTATTACCTCCACTACAAGGGATGATTAAAACCCATTATGTAGAAGTATTCCACCTTTACTAGATTCATCTAGTTGAACTTCCAATTGTGCTAGTTTGTGCACCTCTTTTGCCAACTCTTTCTTCTCTTTTTCTATATGACGGTGCTTCCCATAGACAACCTGTTAAGAGTATGAACAACCACATTAGTTTTACTTGGGTGATAGATAATGCTCATGTCATTGTCCTTGAGCAATGCAAGTCATCTCCTCTACCTCAAAATAAGCTCTTTCTGGGTGAATGTATATTGTAGTCTCTTATGGTCTGTGAATACATCAACATGTGCTCCATATAAGTAGTGGTGCCAAATCTTAAGTGCCAATACCACTGCAACTAATTCTAAGTCATGAGTTGGATAGTTTCTCTTATGGTTCTTAAGTTGTATGGAAGTATAAGTTATGACCTTACCTGTATGCATCAGAACACATCCCAATCCCACTCTAGAAGCATCACAGTAGATCACAAAATCATTAGTCCCCTCAAGTAGAGTCAACACTGGCACAGTTGTCAATCTGGTTTTCAACTCCTAAAAACTCTTCCCACACTTATCAGACCAGTGAAACTTTACTTTCTTTTGAGTTAGCTTAGTAAATGGTGAGGATATAGAAGAGAATCCCTAAAAGAAATCAATGGTAGTAACTAGCTAAACCTATAAAACTTTTTATTATAGTTGGAGAGGTGGGTCTAGGCTAGTTCTTAACTGCCTCAATATTCTGCATATCTACTCGATTATCATCACCCGGAATAACATGGCCCAAAAATGAAATTGATTTAAGCTAGAACTCACATTTTGAAAATTTAGCATATAACTCATTATCCTTGAGAGACTGAAGAATAATTCTAAGGTGATCGACATGGTCTTCCTCATCTCTGTAGTACACTAAAATATCGTCGATTAACATAATCATGAACATATCAAGGTACTGTCTAAATACTCTATTCATCAAGTCCATGAAAGCTACAAGAGCATTTATCATTCCGAAGGACATTACAAAAAACTCAAAGTGACCATATCAGGTTCAAAAAACCATCTTCAGGATGTCACATTCTCTCACTTTCAACTGGTGATAGCCTGCTCTGTGCTCTATCTTGGAGAAAATAGTGGAACCCTAAAGTTTGTCAAGTAGGTCATCAATCCTTGGAAGGTGATATTAGTTCTTAATGGTCACCTTATTCAACTAGTGATAATTTATACAGATTTTGAGGGAATTTCTTTCGAACAAATACGATAAGAGCGCCCCACAAAGAGACACTCGGACTAATAAATCCCATAGCCAAGAGAACTTTCAACTGCTCTTTCAATTCTTACAACTCGACTAGAGCCATTCTATATGGCAGAATAAAGATAGGCTGAGTATCGGGGAGAACATCAATCCCAAAGTCGATCTTTCTATTGGGAGGGACACAAGGAAAATAATCAAGGAAGACATCAAGAAACTCATTAACAACTGGAACTGCCTCAAAAGGTGGAGACTCTATATCATTAGCCTTAACTCTCACGAGGTGATAAATACATCATTTAAAAATTAGCTTTCTGGACCTAAGGTAGGAAATAAACTTATTCTTAGGCACTGTAGAACTACCCTTCCACTCTATAATAGGCTCATTTGGATATTGAAATTTGATCGTCTAGGTTCTACCATCAATAGAGACATAACAGACGTGAAGATAGTCTATGTTAAGAATCACATCAAAGTCAATCACCTCTAACTCAACTAAGTCTTCTAAAGTATCTCTATGATAGATAGACATAGTGCAATCTCTATATACCCTTTCTTCTAGAATGGACTCACCAACAGAAGTAGAAATACTAAAGGGCTCAAGAAGACATTCGGGAAGGATCTTAAAATTTCTAGCCACATATGGAGTCACAAATGATAAAGTGGGACCTGGGTAAAGCAAGGCATACACATCATGGGAAAAGACTTGAAGCATACCCGTGACAACATCTGGTGCAGCTTCCTGATCCTATTGATTGTCGATCACGTATAAATGGTTTGTACCCTCACCCTTATTAGTAGTGGTACTTTTTTGATTACTATTGGTTAGTAGTATTGCTGAAGATTGAGCTTTATTACCTCCATCACCCCACTTTTTCATTGGGCACTCATTCTAGAAATGACCAGTCTGTTCGCATCTATAGCAAGCATTTATGCCCTCACAACACTCACCTAGGTGGAGTTTGCCATACTTTTCACATATTGGTTTCCCTCTTGAACCTTGAGGCATACTAGTTAGGGATTAAAAACCCTGAGCTCTGGGATTCTAAGGACCCTGAGACTTCTGATCATACTTGTTACTCAAAATTGGTCCACTTGATGAAGATGATACATAATTTAAAGACCTTTTATGAAAATAGGACTTGTCCCCTTTACTTTGCTTATACTAGCTAGGCTCATGCCCTACTGACTTAGCCTTCTTGATAAAATGCTCCTTCCTATCCCTCTTCTTATCCTCCTAAACTTGTTGTGCATAGACCATAAGCCTAGAGATGTCCATGCCTGGAATCAATATTGTCACTTTGCATTCCCTTTTCACTTGCTTGCCAAAGCCGGATGTGAATTTTCTCATTCTAGCTCTCATGTTAGGAATCATCTCTAGAGCATACCTGGATAGTTGTATGAACTTGAGGCTATATTCTTTGACAGTCATCCCCTTCTGCTTCAAGTTTACAAACTCCTCAAGCTTCGCTTCCCTCAACTCTTGTGGAAAGAAGTGATCAAGAAAGGCACTCTCAAATTCATCCCAAAAGGCAGGCTCAGAATCCTCACCTTAACTCTCTTCCACTGGTTGTACCCAACATTTTCCATATATTTAAGTTGATAAGAAGAAAGTTCAACTCATTCAATCTCAGTTAATTGCATAGCCTTCCACACCTTCAAATCTCATGAATAAGATTCTAGGGGTCTTCATCAACCTTACACTCTGTGAATACTGGTGGATTCATCCTCAAAAAATCCCTAAGTCTTATCACAGTAGTTGGCTCTTGGGAGCTAGAACTAGGAACCTGTGAACTTTGATTCCTAAGCTGAGCGGCTACTAGTTGGGTGAGCATAGTGATAGCTTCTATGAATTTGCCCTCTGTAGTAGGAGTAGGTGAAGTAGTAGGTGCCTTTGGAGCCCCAACGGCTCTAGAACATTGACCTCGACCTCTCATCTTCATCTGAGTAGGCACTTAAGGTGGGAGATTCTTAGTGTTGCTAGTTGAAGCATCTCTTTGGGTAGCGGTATGCTTAGGAGGTATGATCTGTAAATGGGTAATGCATGAATTAGATAGATACCTTAATAGAGGTAGACTCTATTGCACAAACTAAGAATACAAAAAAATGTAACAATTCCTAATATCTTATAGGCTTTTGCTTATAAAGTATGGTGCATAACAACACCCATAAACAAGACTTTACTAGACACGGCTTCATAGACTCCCTAGGACACATGAACTCTATGCTCTGATATAAATTTTGTCATGCCCTAAGAGGGTACCCTTGGCATGGCCGACACTCAGAAACTATTACAAGCCCCCAATTGAACCACTCGGCTTCATCACATTTGTTTAATCACAATCTAATAGAAGAAGACATTAATGATTAAGAATACTTAATGAAATACAATGATAAAATGATAATCAAAGGCCAGAGGTCAAACAGTCTATCAATCAACTAAGACCAGTGTGAAAGAAACTAGCCAACAATAACATCTAATCATAACTCGATAGTCTAGTCTATGAAGCCTCTAAACATCTGACTAAATAGTTCTAATGACAAGTCAATGGCTACCTCAAAATAAAATAGAAAGGCTAAACTCAAAGCTAGAAGATAAATATCCTCTGAAAGCAAGGGAGGACTCACCAATCAACTGAATATAGTGGGTCCTTAATGGGGTGCCCATTGATGACCGCTAGTACCTACCTCTGTATCATGAAATTATGCAGGCCAAAATAGACGCCAGTACATGGAATGTACGAGTATGTAAAATGGCAGAATGAAACATATAAAGGAAGAATAACATCAACTTAAACAGCTCGACTCAAAAAGTAAGAAACTCAGTCAGCAAGTCAAGAGTCTAAAGTAAGAGTACATCTTAGACTATGACCACCCATATACCATCTAATCCAATCCACTCAAGTACTATCAAGGCCTATATGGGAGTTTCTCTAACGGACAACCATTACCTATAAGTTAGTGATGATACAAAAAAGGGATGTTGTTTCCACATCCCTCCAATACCTTTCTAGGGTAAAGGGCATTCCATCAGTGGATCCAAAATCAGTAACATCAAGTCCTCTTTTGGGATAATAGGAAACATCTGATTTTATGGTTTAATCCTCTCTTATGTTTTCTACGTAGTTATTAAGTTCAAATTAGACTTACTTTTAATCAATTTGGTTCTCAATACACCTCCCAAGACTCAATATGTTTATAAGACATCAAACCTATGATTCATTCATTCATCTAGTCTCACTAGATATTTGTCAACTCAATTCATCACATCAACTATTAGCTCTTTGATTAGGAATATTCTTTTAAGATTTACCTCTTGAGTCATAAAGACTCTTCATTATGCATCATTCTAACTCATAGTATTCAGAAAACAAAAGTGGGGTTATAGCAATTAGGCAATCTATAGACTTTTTAGGCTAAATTTATACTCATGTATATCCATTTAAGTGTAATATGTAAAAATAACAAGAATTTATTCTAGGGTTCATGTAGAAATGTGAAATTATCTAATTTGAGTATTTAATTCATAAATACTGTAATTCATGCAATATTATATAGGAATTCATTAGAACTTAAGGAAAACCATTAAGAAACATTCATGGAAGACTCAATTCATTCACAACTCCATCAACTCAGATTATATGACACATGGAAGAACATAATTCATGTTCCAGTTTGCCTTATGGAAATTTTGAATCTTGGAATAGGTTGGAAAAACTCACAAGATTATCTTCAAACCCTAGCCCATTTCTCCCTTGAAACCTTGCTCTAAGTTGGAAAAGGTGTTTTAGCGTAAAAAAAATGAACTACATGTTTAGAGATTTATTCAGGTGTAAAAACATTAAGTTAGGCTTTGAAAGGATGGGAAAATACATAAATAATCTTTCTTAAAAAGTTTTCAAAGTCATTCACAGACCCACTTATAGCCCTTAGAAATATCCACGGCCCGCAGGAACCAATTTGTAAACTTTTGGATAAATTTTGGAGTCTCTAGAGTGATTCTACAAGCCCAATCTATGACCCATAAAAGTATCTATGACCCATAGATAGGTTTGTCAAGTCTGGGCTCAAAAATTTATTTTTTTAAGTTTCTCTACGGTTGACAGTACGGGTCGTAATCCAAGCCACGGTCCATAAGTAATTTCGTAGCTCAACTCTACTCTGGTAGTTTGTAGTAAAATGGTCATAACATTTGACTCCGAACTCTAGATGAGGTTAAATTAGTGGCGTTGGAAAGGAAATTCAAAGAGATTTTATTTGGTAAGTTATGGGCCACCTAATTCTTTTTTTTCTAAGAGTTGTTAGTATTTAAAGTTGACCCTTGTATAATCTAACACTAGAAACTCAATTTATAACAAAGTTTTGAACTTACATAAGTACTAGAGGTCCCTTATGACCCTAATACACTTCTCGTATCTAAGAATGAGTCTTGAAACATAGAAGCATTTAAGAATTGAGCTATGGGATGCCACAAAATCCTTGTACTCTCTAAAGAAAAAAGTTTTATATACTGTTTATCTATGAATTACTTGAAAGAAAATGTTCTAATATGATATGTACAATGTCCTTTCTAATTTTCTTATATACTTCGTACGATTGGGTGAAAGTTTGTGCTGTGAAATTCCATTCGGCGATCAAGTATAGCCATCGCCGAACACTCCAGCGATGCACCGAATGTCCACTTGACCGCTTTCTCTACATCCTCTTAATGCCTTGAGTCTATGCAAGATTTGGTGATGACTCAACACTCTATATTTCATTCTCAGTGATGCGCCCAAATTAATTCTACATCACCTTTCTGGTATGGGCTTGGGGTCCTGAGTTCTACAACAATAAGCGGTCTTCATGGTAGTTTGGTGATACACCAAATATGATTGGCGACGTCGATACTAACCGCCTTCTTTGCTTAGGGTTGATACTTGGTTGTTGAATTATTAGGTAGTCTCTCTAAACATTGGGCAAAGCGCCGACATGAGTGTGATATATCAACCTGGTAAGGCTAATATTATGGTCGGTGCTTTGAGTAGAGTTTCTATAGGCAGGATTACATGTGTTGAGAATTAAATGAAAGAGTTAGCTAAAGAAATGCACCATTTGGATCATTTAGGTGTGAGGTTGAAAGGATTGAATGATTGTAGTGTATTGGTGCAAAATGGGGTGGAATCATCTTTAATAGATAAGGTGAAGGCAAAACAAGACATGGATTCTACATTAGTAAAATGAAGAAGTTGATGGTCGATAAGAAGGTTGAGGTTTTCTCATAAGGGGGAGATAGAGTGTTACGTTGTATAGGACGGTTGTGTGTTCCTAATGTTGATGGATAAAGGGAAAGATACTTCATAAAACTTATAATTCTAAGTATTGTATTCATTTGGGATCCACCAAAATGTATAGATATTTGATAGAAATATATTGGTGGAATGGTATCAAGAAAGACATAGCAAAGTTTGTGATGGGGTATGCAAATTGTCAACAAGTGAAGGTGAAACATCAAAGACCCAATGGTTTGGACAAATATATTTAGATACCGACTTGGTAATGGGAGGAAGTGAATATGGATTTTGTCATGGGTTTGCGAAGACCAGGAAGCAATTTGACTCAATTTGGGTGGTTATGGATAGAATGATGAAAACAACTCATTTGTTTCCAATGAAGACTTCTTATGGTGCTGAAAATTATGTTAAGGTCTATATTCAGGAATTGGTAATATTGCATGGGGTACCATTGTATATTATATTATATAGGGGTGCTTAATTTACTTCACATTTTTAGAAGCCATTCCAAAAGGGCCTTGGTAGAAAGGTGAAGCAATGTACCACATTCCATTCTCAAACTAATGGACAAGCCTGAAGAAGATTACAAAAGTTAGAGGATATGTTGAAAGCTTGTATGCTTTATTTCAAAGGAAGTTATGATGATCACTTACGTCTTATCGAATTTGCTTATAACAATAGTTATCACTCAAGTATTGAAATGGCACCATTTGAAGCCTTATATAGTAGACGATGTAGATCACTGGTGAGATGGTTTGAAGTTGGAGAGATGTCCTTGGTTGGACCAGATTTGGTAATTGTCACCATGGAGAAAGTGAAGGTCATAAAGAAAAGGTTAAGGACTTCCCAAAGTCACCAAAAATCATATGTCAATGTTATGAGAAGATAACTAGAGTTTGATAAGCGAGATTTGGTGTACTTAAAGGTTTTGCCAATGAAAAGAGTAATGCATTTTGGCAAAAAGAGAAAATTGAGTCCTAGATATGTAGTACCTTATGAGATTTCAAAAGAATTGGAAACGTAGCCTATGATCTAGATTTACCTATGGAATTAGCTATGGTTCATCTGGTGTTTCACGTGTCGATGTTAAGAAAATGCATGGGTGATCCTAATTTAGTGTCCCATTAAATGATGTGACTATTGAGGAGGATTTGACTTATGAAGAGGTACCGGTTAAGATTTTAGATCGACATGTAATGAGATTGATAAATAAAGAGGTTGCATCCATCAAAGTGTTATGGAGAAACCAACAAGTTGAAAGTGTTACTTGGAAGGATAAGGTAGACATGATGAAATGATATTATTACCTCTTCCCTTCTATTCAAGCCTAAGGTACCTAATACGATCTATTCCTCCAAATCCTTACGAATATGAGTTTCTTTGTCACATTACATTCATGCATGACCATGAAAATATTTTTGGATGATGTTTGATGCATAAGTTTGGTGATTTTATGAAAATGATAATTAAGTTGAATTTTTGCATATATGATATAACGATGGCTATGTTTCTATTCTATTCAAGCGTATTTCTATCTCATTTGAGAACAAATGGTCCTAAGGGAGAGGTATTGTAACACCTCTCATGTTGATGGGCACAGAAAATGACGGTTAAGGAAATTTTGAACTGACTTGGTCATACAAGCCAGTCTATGGGTCATGGATGGATCCACAGGTCATAGGAAGGTTTCATCGATTGAGTCCAGCAAAGATGGAAAATCATGGATTTTTTGGAAGTATTTTAATGATTAACAAAATGGACTGTAGATAGAACCACGACCTGCTAAGGTGTTGTAGAAAGGAGCCCTGAAGAGCCTAAAATTTTCTAAGTATGGAACTACTCTACGAAGGGACTTACAACCCGTGAAAGGAACAATGAGTCGTCCTGCTTGTTCGTGGTTTGAGAAGTGACAATTCCAGCAGCTCAACTTTTGGTGGCATAGGTTATATGATCCAAGGTAGGACCCATAGGTTGAACCATATCTAGTGGACAGGGTCTCGTGGATGGCTCGGACAGATTTTAATGAAGGGCAGTTTTGATATTTCTAACTTATATAACTCCTAAACTACATCGTTTTGACCCTCCTAACAAGCTTAACCGACCTAACCCCTAAAAATCAATTCCTAACTAACTGTATTTCATTCATGATAAAGAGCAATCTAAAACCCTTTTTTCTCAAGAGTATCATGATGATTTCTTATGGACTTTTATGACTTGATTCTAAATGGTTGGGTTATTATTCTTACATGATGATTATACTTATCTATGTAAGAATTATGAAGAATTACATGGTTTCTATGGTTTTCAAAGTAAAAGTATATGATTTCATGTATGTATGATTAGGGCTTGATGAATTGATGGGGGTTCATTTACTAATGATCGGAATTGATTTTAACTACATGTATCCTCTATGAACTTCATTAAACTGCATGGTTATGACTTAATTGTTTATGAATCCATACTTATCCCTAGTCTCCTATGATAAAGCTTTGGTTTACATGACTATGACCTCAAGTATGTAAAAGCATATTTTAGTGACAATGATAATGATGTTATGATGATAACGATGCTATGATAAAGAGGATTATTAAGACCATAATGTTTATAATGATGATGTTAAGGTGAGAAGTTTACCCACACTATATGAAAATCTAAGTAGATGGACTATTCCTATGAAAATCTAAGTAGATGGACTATGATAATTCAGAGCTTGCAAACAAGGCCACAGGGAGAAACATATACAATTCCACCTTTTTCATCGACCCTTGAACTTTCACAAACCACTTACGTGAATTTGAAGCCTCAAGAGGTGATTAAGGAGTTATCAAGGCATGGCTACACTCATAATTGTTCATGTATTTGTTGATCTCGGCCTAAAGGCATCACCATTTGCCCTCACGACAAAGAAGATCTTGTACACATAAGATTAGAACAATATTTCCAAAGATCTCTTCAACACTCACTCTCCCAATTGAGAAATGGCATAGAAGATTCAACCATAGGCTTACCCTTATTCTCAATCAGAGTTCATTCAATTTCATTCCAGACTAGGATTCCAAAAGACTTTATTCGGGTTGTAATGTAGGATTAAGGCTGGGTAGGATAGCATATGGTTAGTAGTGGCTCATCCCTCCTCAAACTTTACATAAATTTTCATGCGCATGAATCCTTTTATCCCTACGTTTTTCTCTTATTGACACCTTTTTGCTTTTGATCTTTTATCCTAAGTGACTCCCCTTTTGCACAATCTTTCAAGATTTTGGAGGGCCCTTTTTTTCGAGCAATTCTTTTTTTCAGTTTTTCAAATCTTTTTTTACTTGTTTCTCATCATTCAAGGACTCCTCTCCTTTCTTTCTTTTCTTTTTTATTTCCTCAATTTTTTATGGGACCCCCCCTCTTCTACAAACACCCCCAAATTTGACTTTTGGTCATCTCATTGTGCACTTAAGCTCAAGAAGGGATTGGCAATGAACAAGAAGGAATAGTCTTTCATAAATAAAGGTCAAGGTCAGATGGTTGCAAAAGAAAGGATCAAGGCTCAAAGAGGTTTCACTAAAGAATTAATTAAATGTCATTGGAGGCTAATATGGTCAAGGTGGACTCAAAAGAAATCAAAAGAAGGGCTAAGGTCCTTTCCTAATCTGGAATCAACCAAATCACTCCTTAAAACAAATCATGCAAGTTCTATATGTTGAAAAACATGTCTTTCAACAAAATTCCTAACTTACTTTGGCAAAATGAATTTGCATTCAAAGAGTGGAAACACACTCACAACCTATGATCATCACATATCCAGCTCAATACTCACATAGTCAACTCAAGATGCACCAACTCCATGCATGGATTGATTTTTTAAGAAAAGAAATGATCGGTGAGTTAGCACATGCTCCTCATCCATGTCACCATCTGAATCAAAGATATGGATTATTCATACTCAAATTGCTAAGGACTAGAGACACAATGCACATTTGAATGGCTTTTCACATATGCACGGGATTTGCCATAAATTAAATACATCGTCCATAATCATTCATCCATTCATCTCAAAAAGACAAAAATTAAATGAAAAAACAAATCTAATCTATTACAACCAAATAAAAAATTATTTACCAACCCAAAATTAAAATTTTCTTAAACATTCATCAACAAAAATTAAAATATTGCCTCATCCAAACCTTGACAAAAACAGTGAGTAATCATCATCAAGAGATATTGGGGTCTTTCAAATGCTCACCCCTCCCAAAAAGAGAACATTGTCCTCAATGTGTAAGAACAATAACAAGAAAGCATAAATATGAAGGAATGAGTATTAGAATCCCCCTAAATACGATCAATCGTGTTGTGGTGGTAGTGATGTAGTTGAAGAAGTGGTCATGGGAGCATCGATGCCCACATTCTGCGGTGCACTCTATAGATCAATCAACGGACTCATGAGCTCGGACTCATGTGCACCGGAAGTGACAATTATAGATATGTCTTTGAGAGACTGCTTTGTCACCATGTTCACGAGCTTGAAACCCTCTCACCCTTGTACTATAGAATAAGATTGTTCTACGTACTCTCCTATCTCTCTCTCTATCTGAAAACTTGATATAATTTTTTTATGTATAATGTCCTTTCTAAAAAAACTTATATAGTCTGTGCAATTTTATGAGAATTTATGCACCAAATTTCCATTCGACGGTCAAGACGGGTCATCGCTGAGTACTCTGGAAATGCGTCAAATATGCACTTGATTGTCTTCCTCTGCATTCCCTAAAGGCGTGAGTCTCTACAAGATTGGGAAGTGGCTCTTCACTCCATCGATCATGTTCGGAAATTAGCCAAACTTCCTTCTATGTCACCTTTCTATCATGAACTTTAGGGTCTTGAGCAGTGCAACATTAGGCGATCTTCCTGGTCATTCGGAGATACATCGAATATATTGGAGATGTTGTTACTGACCGTCTTTATAACATGGACTTGGGGACTTGGTTGCTACAATGTTACGCGGTCTCATGCATGTTTGGTGTTCCATCGACTATGCCGGTGAAGCCACTTTTATTCGATGTATGTTTGCCCCCTTTTTCAAGTTTGTTGAACATTATCCACTTGTGCACTTTTAGCTCCATACCTGTCAATACACATACATATTACTTAGTAATTGGAACATAATACCACACCGAGGATAACATTTCTTCACATTCTAAGCCCAAAATGAGTCCAAGATATGGATGCATCAGTGAGCTCCCATTCTTCGAGAACAACCCCCTTTATTTGCTTTTCTAGTGAGACTTTATTACTTTTCTTTGATGTATGTCTTGAGGGTGAGCTAGTAAGCTATATTATAGACCCCGCCAAGATCTTATGATGTACAGGCATGAATTGGACATTATGATGATGTAAATTCCCCTAAGAAAAACTATGATTTGATCAATTGACACATGCGACTTGTTTATTCTCTTATGTTAGGCTTATTTTACCTTATGTATGCTTATGATATGAACACAAGGATTGGATGGGATGTCTTTCGGCGTCACATTAGTCGTTTCACGACTATGCCCTAGGTCCGAGTTGTGACATAAAACTTAGCCTAAGGAAAGGAGAATATAGCCTACCTAAATGCAATCTGTGCATGCTCTAAATCACGTCTTTAGAGATTTTTCCATCTGAACAGCCTTTGAATACGTCACACTATCAAAAATGGAATCACAACATCATTATAGTCATTTAGACATCAAAAATACAAAAATGAAAACGAACCAAAATCGAGTTTGAAATAAGAATATGAGACCAGCACCAAAAATCCTAGAATCAACTCCGTGAAGAGATCCTAATTAGCTCTCCAAACTTGTGCTCCAAAATGGAACACAATTCGAGGCCTGAAATAGCCCAAAATCAAACATGCAACTTTTCATCAAATTAAGCTAAGAAAAAACGGAATATTGCATGTTGGAGCTCAAAATTACATCAAATGGATAACCTTTAACACTTCTCAAACACTCCAATATGTGCTCACGATCACTCCGAACATACTAGACTTAGAATCACAAAATCTAGACATTTATAGCCTAAAATATTAGAGTTTTATAGTACTCCCTCAAGTTGATCGTGTCTGGTCTTAAATTAAAAGACCAGACCCAAATGACTACAGTAAATGCAGCCTCGAGGGGTCGTGATCATAGAGAGTGGTTGATAGACCTTTCATGGATGTAGAGGAGGGTTTGCGATAGCGGTAGATAACTGCCAAGACCTTTACAACCGCAGCCTAGACCTCATGATCGTGAAGGCCAATTCCACTAGGCATCACAAATGTAGCCAAGGAGGTCCGCGAATACTAAGAACAAATTGCCTTGCACTAATGCATTTTAGCTAGTTTTTGGTCAATTTTATTAACTTTGATGGGGTGCTCGGGATTCATTCGGAACCCTATGCACGCAAACAAAAATATGTTACCCTATCGAATTTAGTATTTTAGACTCAATGACACAATCAAAATTTTCAACGGAGGTTATTTCAACTGAATATGGGTCCCGCTTCCATATTCCATATTAAGTCAAAATCCACCAAAGGGCTCTCAAAATTAGTCCAGAAGCCTCGAGATCCAAACAAAAGGTCATTTTAGAACAAAGTAGATGTTCTGAAGCTAATTGCACTGACAAAAGTTTCATTTAGGAACGATTTCTAAGAATGTTGACTAGAATCAAACTTAAGCTATTACTTAAAGATTAAATGCCTAACAACACAAACTCGCACCGAAAACCTCAGAACTCGAGCCAGCCATGTCACTAGTCTAAAATGATCCTTTCGGAGCTGAAGAAACTGTCAAAATTCCATTCTAAGGCCATTTATATGTACTTTTAACCGAAGATGACTTTACAAATTTCAAAAGTATCAAAACACAGAAAGCTACACAGTATCCAAATGAACAATCAAGGGACCAAACTGTCAGTGCAACAAATCATGAATGACCACAAAAAGAAGGCATTAACACATACATAATCTAGAGGGTCATTACAAGGATAAAATAAAACGATCAAAACTTCTTGCAAAACATTTGAAACTTATGTATTTTCATAAGCGTCTGATGATAGATTAACCCAAACAAGTGGCGCACAAAACATCTACGAACGAACAAAAATATATAATAAAAAATAATAGCCCTGCACTGACATGATTTTTCATGATATGTGATCATTATTTCTTTTTGTACAAAATTAAGACCTCATGAGAAAGAGGGTTAAAAAAAAGGTTGAGCGTCAAATTAAGAAATTATGAAAATGACAACTAGAAACTTTTCATATTAAAATAAATAGAAGAATAAAAATTGTAAAATATATTTCATTTATTAAAATTCACATGTACTTGTTTTGATAATTTTAATGTGTACTAAATCACATAAAACTTGCATAACATCAGTATGGTTTTATCTCATCAAATAATATTTTAGCAGGGGCTGTATAAAATTTTATATAAAGTAGATCTCCTCTTGTTATTGGTTTATATGTAGTAAATGCTTTGTATAACTCTGGTATCATAGCTATTTCTTCTCCGTCGTATGTATAAACTGTACTGAGTAAACCATAGTGATAACAGGTTTTTACTAAATTTGGGTTGGTTTTGGGTTGTGCTATAGTTTGTTATATCCTTGTAATTTCTGGGTTAACAATATGTATTTATTTTGATTGATTTTGGGAACAATCATTTCTTTTTTTAAAAAAATAATATTAAATACTTCATGACAAGACAATCTATTACTCATTAGAGGCCTATCACCTGAGTATTGAGATGTACATATATACATATTTAACTTTTACTTCTTAAGACTAACTAATTGCTTCAAATGGGAAGATATTCTACAATTCTTTGATGATTTGTCTATATGAATTATTCTGTTAATTAGGTTTTTCAATATCTTTAGTTATCCAGCACATTATATTATTTATTCTTATAAACTGATAAATTAATATTTATTTTATTATCGTCAAACTAAATACTTGATTCAAACAATCATTCATGAGTTAATTGAAAAAATATATTCAATTAATGTAATAAAGTCTCAATTTATGTTATGTAAGAATATAAATTATCATTTAGGGGTAGGCAAATGGAGAATGTTGGCTCCCGATTGAATCTAATAATTTTAATTCAAATTATGTATTTATCTTAAAAATTCATTGAATAATAAAATTGTCTTAAACTTCAACAATTTTTAAAAACTAGAATCTAGAACCACTATACTTTAAATATTGGTGTAATCATATAAAATTTAGTAAAATATAAATTTTATAAAATAATTCAAAATATATTAGTCCAAACAAATATTATGGATTAATATAATTGGGTTAATTAATTAAGTCTAATAAAATATAAATTTAATTAAAAGCTCAAATTCATTTATTTGGGTTACCGAAGATGACCCACTTTGTTAGGCCCAATGTCCTCTCATCCTAGAGGCCCACTTGATGTCACGTGTCGAATGACATGACATGTCAAGTCAAACAAAAAAGCCAATAGGATCATGTCATGTGTCAAAATGACATGACATTCTTATCTCAATCAAAAGCCAATAAAAATGTGTCACATGTGCAAGTGATGTATTCCAACCAATCAAATATCGCCACATCACTTAAAAGGGAAACTTATTCCTATCGCTCTTCCTGCACCATGTCACCTTAAATCTGATTGGCCGGAAGAAAGTTTGGTTCCATCATGACTCCTCTATTCTACAACTATATATAGGGGTCCTCATAATTCAAAAACAAGATCAAGAATTCTAACAAGAAGCTAGAGAGAGCTCGTGGATCAAACACAACAAATTTCTCTACAAAGTTCAAGAATTTAAACATTCAAGCATTCAAGTTCAAGAACAAGCTTAAAAGCTCTTTCACTCAAGATCAAACTCAAGAACAAATCCAAATTTCAAGATCAAGATCAAGAACAAATCCAAATTTCAAGATCAAGATCAAGAACAAGTTCAAAGTTCAAGGACAAATCTCAGATTCAATATCAAGCTCAAGAGCCCTTGAATTTTACACTTGAAAAGGCAAATCAGAGGATTCATAGAGATCGTAACACTCATATACTTGAAATTAAATACTACAAATTATTGTGATATTTTCATTTTTGATTATTATTTTCTTGACTTGAATCTTATCGTCTACAAATTCTAACATGCCAAGTAGGACAATCTATACCTCTCATCTCAACTTTTCAAGAGTCAAAGAACATTTAAATGGCTTCTAAGAAGATCAACTCCCAATCAACTTCCTTCAAGGCTATTGATGCTAAGTTCTCTACTGAAGTAGAGAAAATCTTGAGTGTTACTTTTGGAAGCATTGGAGTTGTTATGGGAAGCAAAGCTACTATGTTAGGACAATAAACACTGCGAGTGTCATCCACACTAACTCCTGATTTTGGATCTTCCTCCCCAAAGGGATCAAGGTCCTTAACAAATATTTTAGAAGGAGGAAGTAGTGTTGCTGAGAAGATCAAGAAGACTCTGGCTCTGCTTGAGGTCTCTGGTTCAAAGCACTCTACTTCAAAGAAAGACTATGGCTTAAGTAATTCTTCTCCATATGCATCGCGCAATGTGAGCCCTCTAAAGGTCAACTTTCACAACAATCCATAGTACTCTCTAATGTCTCCAACAGTCATGCAAGTGATGACAACTAATGCTTCATCCATGGAGGAACAACTCTCAAATTTGGAAAAGATGATTGAAGGATTGACCAAGCATATGCATCACCAAGAGTCTCACATCGATAAGTTGATGGACAGGGTGGATGGCTTACTAGAGATGTCAATTTCTGCTGAAGGGATGATCCCACTCAACCAATTAAAGGAGTTTATTGAAGGGACCATTAAAGATAAGTATAAAGTGTCTGCTAAGTCTTCTCATATGTATGCTAAGCCTTACACCACAAGGATTGATGGCCTTCAAATGCCTGCAGGTTATCAACCTCCCAAATTTCAATAATTCGAGGGCAAAAGATATCCAAAGCAATATGTTGCTCACTTTGTAGAGACGTATAAGAATGTTGGGACCTACGGAGACTATCTTGTCAAATAGTTCGTCCGCTCTTTAAAAGGGAACGCATTTGACTGGTACACAAATCTTGAGCCTCATTTCATTGATAGTTCAGAGCAACTAGAGCATGAGTTTCTCAATCACTTCTATAGCACAAGGCATACGGTGAGCATGGTAGAACTCACAAATACTCACCAAAGAAAGGATGAACCAGTCATCGACTTCATAAATCTATGGAAGAATGTGAGCCTTAATTGTAAAGATAGGCTTAGTGAAGCTTCTGCTATAGAAATGTGTGTCCAAGGGATGCACTGGGGGATTTTCTACATTTTACAAGGAATCAAGCCTAAGTCTTTTGAAGATCTAGCTACTCGTGCTCATGATATAGATTTGAGCGTGTCTTATGTCGGAAAAGATGAGATACTTGTTCACGATCCTCACAATGGGAAGGACAAACAAGAACCCAAGCAATGTGGCAAATTTGTGTGCAGGAATGACAACAAAGAATCCATGAATGTTAATATAGCGCCTGTGAAGTTTACTACCAAAGAAAGTAAGAAGCAAAATATAAAGATGACTTTTTAAGAGCGCCCAAATCAAAAGTTGACCTTGAGGGAGATGCAAGAAAAGGAATACCCTTTTTTGGATTCTGATGTTCTTAAAAATTTTGATGAATTGGTTGAGCTAAAGCTCATTGAGCTGCTAGAGATGAAACGACCCGATGAAGCTGGGAAGTCTGATGACCCAAATTATTGTAAGTATCATAGACTTGTAGGTCATCCTCTTGAAAAGTGTTTTGTCTTCAAGGATAAGGTTATGCATTTAGCTAATGAAAACAAGATTGTCCTTGATGATTGAAGGGCAAGCTCTAATCAAATCTCTATCATATTTGACTCGCTTGACCCAATCTGAATATGTACATCTGAAGAAGAAATATCATTAGGGAAAGAAAGGTGCCAAATTGATACAGATAATGATGAAGGTTAGATTCTTGTAACAAGGAGGAGACGCAACAAGACTAGTTCACGAAAAGAGTCATTTGAGCAACCGATTGGACAAAGGGTAGTGAGGATATCAAAGAAGCAAAGGTCAGTTAAATGCCCAAAGAGGTCGAAAGTAGAGGTACAGTACAGTGACGTCTAGTGACTTTGAGAGAATTCTTACCAAGTTGGTTCTGCATGGAGGCTACTCAAAATGATGTTAAGGCATCATGTTTTAGCACTGGAAAAGGAGAATCAATGAATGAAACTTCATCAAAGGTTTCTCTTCCTAACAAAGAAAAACTAATGAGTTAAACTTCATCGAAGGTGTCTTCTTCTAATAAAGAAAAATCGATGGGTGAAATCCCATCAAAAGCATCTCCCTCATCTTCTGAAAAGTCTATGGAACCCCCTCTTCAATAAGTGCATGCATGTGATACATAGATCACATTTATAGACGATGATTTTCTATTTGGAGAAACTCTACACAATAGTCCTTTATATATAGTGGGTCACGTGCTAGAGAAGAAGATAAATAGAATCATGATAGACGAAGGTTCTGGGGTCAACATTCTACCCATCCACACATTGAAATAACTTGGTATTACAACTGAAGAACTTAGCAAAATACGTTTGTTGATACAAGGATTCAATCAAGGGGGCAAAGGTCTACGGGCTCGATTAAGCTGGAAATTCATATGAATGATCTGTGATCAAGTGCATGGATGCATGTGATTGATGGAAAGACTTCATATAATATATTACTTGGAAGGTCTTGGGTGCACGAGAACAAAATTGTCTCATCTTCTTACTATCAATGTTTGAAGTACCTCGAAGATAGAATTAAAAGGAAAATAGTTGTTGATAATAATCCTTTCACTGAAGTTGAGTAACATTTTGTCGATGCAAAGTTTTATTTGAAGAGTTATGTTGTAAAAGGGGTAAAGCTTGAGGGTGTCAAACTGACCAAGTATGATAAGCTTAAAGATGAAACAACTAATATGGCCATTGAAAGGGCCAAAGTTGACATTGGGGAGCCTAGTTCTTGTCCAAATAAGGGAAAGGCTATTCCCTCAGAAGAAAAGTCAGCCTCTACACTTCGTTATGTCCCAAAGGTGAAGAAAGAGGAGGGTCAGTCATCTGATGTACAAGGGAATGTACTAGGAGGATTGACTCTCCCTATCAAATGAATCGATGTAATAAACTTGTCTTCAAAGTTCTTGGGAAATTTTATGGCTCAAAATCTTTCACGAGATATGTCGCTCCCTAAAAAACATATTGAAGGCTTTGACCCAAATGCTTACAAGTTATTTGCAAAGGCAGGGTATAACCCTGATGAGTTATCTAGGCTAGGAAAAATTCCACCAGAGGGTACAACCAGGAAAGCATACGAAGGTTTAGGCTATAGCCAACCGCCACCGGTTTACATCTCCATAAGAAGGGCAAGCAATAACTATATCACTATAGGAGATAAGTGGCTTCTTCTAATAAATGACCTTCTGTCTTTGATCAGCTTGGAAAGCCTATTGAAAGAACTTCACTATTAGAGAGGTTAGGTACATTGAAGAAGAAGAATAACAAGCATCGAAGAAGTTACCTAAGAGTAACGACACTGGCTTCACCTATGATCCAAAAGGATTTTAAAAGTGTAATCCCTTCTAGGATGAAGCGACGAGTGGAACTCATGATTTCATGTAAAGAGGTACTAAAAGCAAAGGCTCACATTGTGGTTTACACCAAAGAGCGCAAGGAAGATGAAGAAAGTGTAGGCTCCTCATGTCATGTTACAACTCAAGTTGAGAACGATGCCTCATGTCAACTTCTGAAAATTGATAATGAGTTGGGAGGTGTTTTGTCGTGCTATCATATATCGATCAATGAAAATGATTCACAGGAAGAGGAGGATGCTAGAGATGATCCACTGGAATTTGAAGAAGGAGTGAAGACCACGACGGATCCCTTAAAAAAAGCTAACCTTGGCACTGATGAGGACCCGAGGCCAACTTACTTAAGTTCTTTTCTAGAAGCCGATGAAGAAATGGCTTACATAAATATACTCAAGAAATATAAGGATGTCTTCGCTTGGAGATATAAAGAAATGTCTGGCTTAAATCCCAAAATAGTGGTCCATCAATTAGCAGTCAAGCACGACGCTTGTCCTGTCAAGCTGGCTCAAACACGTTTTAGGCCGAACTTGGTTCCATTGATCAAGAAAGAAGTTAACAAACTTGTTGAGGTAGTCTTCATTAGTGAAGTTAAATACCCCACGTGGATTTCAAGCATTATTCCTGTGAGGAAGAAAAATGGCCAAATTTGAGTTTGTGTTGACTTTAGAGATCTCAACAACATGTACCCTAAAGATAAATTCCCGCTACCCATTCCAGAGCTAATGATTGATGCTACAACTGGTTATGAGGCAATGACATTCATGGATGGTTTGTCTGGCTATAACCAAATCCGCATGTCACCAAAGGATGAAGATCTCATGGCATTTTGTACACCTAAAGGCATTTACTGCTACAAGGTGATGCCTTTTGGTTTAAAGAATGTTGGTTCCACATATCAAGAGACTATGAAAAATATATTTGATGATTTACTCCACAAAAATGTTGTGTGTTATGTTGATGAATTGGTGGTGAAGTCGAAAAAGAGGAGTGAGCATTTGAAAGACTTGAGACTAGTGTTCGAGTTACTTCGAAGATATCAACTAAGGATGAATCCATTAAAATGTGTCTTTGGGGTTACTTCTAGAAAGCTTATTGGCTTTATTGTGCGACATCGGGGAATTGAGATTGATCAAGTCAAAGTTGATGCAATTTTGAAGATGCTCGAGCCTCGAAATATTCATGAGTTGAAAAGCCTTCAGGGAAAATTAGCCTACTTAAGGTGGTTCATCTCGAATCTAGCCGGAAGATGTCAACTATTTAGTCATCTCATAAAGAAAGATGTCCCTTTCAAGTGGGATCAAACATGTATCAAAGCCTTTGAAAGTATCAAAGCATATCTGGTGAAACCTCTTATCTTAGCAGCTCCTATACCTGGAAAGCCATTGATACTTTACATTGTGGTATAAGAAAGGTCCATGGGATCCTTACTAACTTAAGAAAATAGTGAAGGAAAAGAAAATTCCCTTTATTATTTGAGCAGAATGATGACGTCAAATGAGCTAAATTATTCACCAATCGAGAAGTTGTGTTTGGCGCTGGTCTTTTCGATTCAAAAAATGAAGCACTATTTTCAAGCTCACATTATCCATCTTATTTCTAGAGAAAATCCCATCAAAGTTTTCATGTCAAAACTAGTCCTCAATGATCGACTAGCAAGGTGGTACCTTTAGTTCCAACAATTTGAGATTGTGTACATCCCTCAAAAGTCTGTGAAGAGACAAGCATTAGCAGACTTTTTGTAGGACCACACTATACCAGATGATTGGGAATTGACTGATGAACTTCAGGACGAAGACGTGTTGGCCATTGAAATTCAGCCTCCTAGGAAAATGTACTTTGATGGGGCTGCTCATCATGGTGGAGCCGGTGCAGGCGTAGTGTTTGTCACTTCACAAGGAGAAGTTCTACTAGTCTCTTTTACTTTGAAACAGTGTTGCTCCAATGATGTCGCAGAGTATCAAGCATTAATACTTGGACTCAAAATGGTAGTTGACATGAAGCAATTACAATTACAAGACTTTGGTGACTCTCAGTTAGTGATCAAACAACTCTTGGGAACCTATGAGGCCAGGAAGCCTGAACTGCGCCCCTATCACTCTTATGCTCAAAAGTTAATAAGATGGCTCGGAGATGTAACTCTCCAACATGTGCCGAGAAAATAAAATAAAACATCTAATGTCTTAGTTGCTCTAGCTATCTGCCAAATGCAAGTTACTATCTGCCAAAAATGGGTAGTACCACCACTGTATGAAGACGAACATATGGAGAATCAGCTTGAGCATATGGTTATACTTTCCAAAGCCAACAAAGAGGCTTGGAGACAACCTATCATCGACTACTTATGTTATGCGATACTTCTAGAAAATTCTAAAAGAAGAACTGACATTCGCCGTCGTGCACCTTGTTTCCTTTACTATAAGGACACCCTATATAGAAGATCATTCGAGGGAGTACTTCTTTGATGTCTGAGAGAGGAAGAATCAGGCCAAGCTCTATAAAAAGCACATTCGGGAGTATGTGGGTTACATCAATCTAAACCGAAGCTCTATTTTCATATAAAAAATAGGGTATTATTGGTCGACCATGGTAAAATATTGCTTGCATTATGCTCGAAGGTGAAAAGCTTGTCAATTCCATGCTAACTTTATGCGTCAATTGCTTGAAATTTTACGCCCATCTATCGCATCTTGGCCATTCGATGCTTGGGGAATAGATGTTGTTGGGCCACTACCAAAATCTTCTGGTGGGCACTTATAAATCTTGGCTGCAACTGAATATTTCTCAAAATGGGTCGAAGTTGTCACTCTTAAAGAAGTCAAGAAGGAGAACATTGCAAACTTCATTTGAGTGAACATTGTCTATCGATTTGGAATTCCAAGATACATAATAACGGACAATGGCAAGCCATTTGATAACAAGTTGATGAATAAAATATGTGATCTCTTTGGCTTCAAGCAGCGAAAATCTTCTATGTACAATGTTGTCAAGTAGCGGAAATCTTCTATGTACAATGTTGCCACTAACGGTCTAGCCATGTAATATATTGAAGAAAGTTTTCTCTAAGTCCAAGAGATATTGGCATGAAAAAATGAAAGAAGTCTAGTGGGAATATATGACGACACATTGCACACCGACTCAAGTAACCCCATATTCGCTTACTTTGGGAGTTGAAGCGGTTCTGCCACTTCAGCATCAAATATCGTCCTTAAGATTGGCTATCCAAGAAGGGCTCACTGAGGAAGAAAATTTTCAACTACGTCTTGCCGAGCTAGAAGCACTTGATGAAAAGAAGTTATAAGCTCGACAAAATATTGAATGTTATCAAGCTCGTTTATCTCGTGCTTTCAACAAAAAGGTTTGCTTGAGGTGCTTTCATGTTGGAGATCAAGTCCTCGCAGTAAGAAGGCCCATTATCACTTCACATAAGTCCAGGGGAAAATTTACCTCGCAGTGGGATGGACCATATGTAATACAAGAAGTATACTCAAATGGCGCTTACAAGCTTGTCGATGAAGAAGGCATAAGGATCAGTCCTATAAATGCAAAATTTCTTAAGAGGTACTATCCTTAAGGCAAATGATGCTCCCTAAAAGTCGAGTATAAAACTGCATGATACTCCTAGTTCGCAAGAGTATAAGCTATGTACGGTGCCCTAAAAAAAGTCTGCTAGGTTAAAAATCTCAAAAGAGGCGGCCTAGCCAAAACTGAGGACAAAAGAAAATAGTCCCCCTCGAACTACGTTGTGACTTGATCCTCTTCATTGAGGTACGTAGGCGCTTGGAATTATATTCTAAGTTCAGTTGCATGAGTGTTAAAAAACCATATGTCCTTACCTGATTCCTTATGAGGGCAAAGCCCTATGGGATGCGAGCTTCCTTAATAGCATGGATGAAGTTTTCAAATTCTTCAAGTTTCTAAGTTGAAGTTTTTGAATTTCTCAAGCATGCAAGTTGAAGTCTTTAAATTATTCATATATGCAAGTTGCAGTTTTTAAACTCTTCAAGTTTGCGAGTTGAAGTTTTCGATCCTCCAAGTATGCAAATCAAAGTCTTCAAATCCTCCAAATATGCAAATCAAAGTCTTCAAAGACTTCACAGTCTCCAAATCCTTCAAGCATGCAAGGTGAAGTCTTTGAATTCTTCAAGTATGCAAGTTGAAGTCTCAAATTCTTTGAGTTTGCAAGTTGAAGTCTTTGAATAATTCATATATGTAAGTTGAAGTCTTCAAATTCTTCAAGTTTGCAAGTTGAAGTTTTTAAATTCCTCAAATACGCAAGTTGAAGTCTTTGATAACAAAGTTTTTCCCTTTGCACTTTAAGTTGATCTTTTCGTAGGCTTATCCATAAAAGAATCTCTAAATTTGCATGCCTTAAGGTGGACAAAAAATTTCCCCTTTGCACCTTAAGTTGGCCTTTTCCCAGGTTTATCTTTAAAAAGATCTCTAAATTTTCATGCCTTAAGATGGACAAACTTTGTCCCTTTGCACCTAAGCTGGCCTTTTCGCAGATTTATGTTTAAAAGGATATCTAAATTTTCATGCCTTAAGGTGGACAAACAATTGTCCCTTTGCACCTTAATCTGGCCTTTTCACAAGTTTATCTTTAAAAGGATCTCTAAATTTCCATGCCTTAAGGTGGAAAATATTTATCCCTTTGCACCTTAAGTTGGCCTTTTCCCATCTTATGTTCAAACATTTGAAACATCGTAAAGCCTCGAATTGGGGGTCTCATGTGTTTAGATATTCAAAACATTTGTAAAGCCTCGAATTAGGGGTTTCTTATGTTTAAACATTTGAAACATTTGTAAAGCCTCAAATTGGGGGCCTCATGTGTTTAAACATTTGGAATATTTGTAAAGTCTCAAATTAGGGGTCTCATATGTTTAAACATTCAAAACATTTATAAAGCCTCAAATTGGGGGTCTCATGTGTTTAAGCATTTGGAACATTTGTTAAGCCTTAAATTGAGGGTCTCGTATGTTTAAACATTCAAAACATTTGTAAAGCCTCGACTTGGGGGTCTCATGTGTTTAAACATTTGGAACATTTTTAAAGCCTCAAATTAGGGGTCTCATGTGTTTAAACACTCGAAATATTTGTAAAGCCTCGCATTGGGGGTCTCATGTGTTAAACACTTGAAATATTTTAAAGCCTTGAATTGGGAGTCTCATGTGTTTAAACATTTGTAAAGCCTCGAATTGGGAGTCTCATGTGTTTAAACATTTGAAACATTTGTAAAGCCTCAAATTGGGGGTCTCATGTTTTTAAACATTCAAAATATTTGTAAAGCCTCGAATTGGGGGTCTCATGTGTTTAAGCATTTGGAATATTTGTAAAGCCTCAAATTGAGGGTCTCATGTGTTTAAACATTCGAAATATTTAAAAGCCTTAAATCAATGGTCCCTTATGTTCAAACATTTGAAACTTTGTAAAGACTCGAATGGGAGACTCAAGCCGTGAACGCGGATTTATCCTTTCACACCTCAGGACCAAATGCATATTATATGATGAATCTTGAATCTATGTCCCTATAACAAAAAAAGGGACAAAAGAACACATGGAAAGAAGTAGAAAAATTCTAACAAGAAGCTAGAAAGAGCTCATGGATCAAACATCGCAAATTTCTCTACAAAGTTCAAGAATTCAAACATCCAAGCATTCTAGTTCAGAAACAAGCTTAAAATCTCTTGAACTCAAGATCAAACTCAAGAACACATTCAAATTACAAGATCAAGAACAAATCCAAATTTTAAGATCAAGATCAAGAACAAGTTCAAAGTTCAAGAACAAATCTCAGATTCAAGATCAAGCTCAAGAGCCCTTGAATTTTACACTTGAAAAGGCGAATTTGAGGATTCGTAGAGATCGTAATACTCACATACTTAAAATCAAATACTAAAAATTGTTGCAATATTTTTGTTCTTGATTATTATTTTCTCGACGCAAATTTTATCGTCTACACTTAGTTCCATCTCCAATCTCATTAAATAGACCATAATTTTTTTGAATTATTTTTTTAAAAGATTTATTTGATATATTTTTTTTATTCATTATCATTGAATATCTATGAAGCAACTGCCTTTCAAATTTTCTCATTTTTAGAAAGTATAACGAACAAGTTAAAAAAACAATAAACTTGGAAATTGATTTTGTCAAAAAATATGTGGTCGAAGATTTAGATGAAAAGCTAGATGGGTTAAATAACACCAAGAAAAAATTATTGATGTTCAAGTATAACAAGTAAAAAAATATGTCCAAAAAGATGATTGAGGAAATTAATTTTTAAAGAGGATAAAATAAAATGATGAAAACTCTTTGCAAATATCTGAGACTTTTGTATTTTCGTAGGCTGATGGTAGATTAACAAAAACAAATGGTGCACAAAACATGTTACCAACAATAAAAATATATATAATAAAAGATAATACTACTTGAGTGAAATGAAGTTTTATGATATGCGATCATTATTTTTTTTTCTTTTCGTACAAAAGTAAGAACTTAGAAAAGTAGAGTAATTTAAAGGTTTGGAGTAGTGGCGTAAGTGTGAACAATATGTGGGACAATATTGTTGGTTGCATTATAAAAATAGCTATCGCGGTACTAGGAGTTTCGAGAAGGACCTTTGGTAGACGTCAGGGCGATTGGTGGTGGAATGACGAAGTTCAAGGCAAAGTGAAAGCTAAAAAAATTGCTTATACACAGTGGTTGGAGTGTAGGGATAAGGATGAAAAACAAAGGCTTAAGGAGATTTATAAGACGGCTAAGACAAAAGCGAAGATGACGAATGCTAAGACAACAATGTTTGAGCGCCTATATGAGGAGCTAAGTAATAAAGGGTGGGGGGAGGGAGGACAAGAGATTGTATAGGCTCACTAAAGAGAGGGAAAGGAAAGCCGGCGACTTAGACCAAGTGAAGTGCATCAAGGATGAAGAGGGTAAGGTGTTAGTGGATGAGTCTTCCATTAAGCTAAGGTGGCAAGATTACTTTCATAAACTCTTAAACAAAAAAGGAGATAGAGATATTGAGCTAGGTAAGTTGGCACACATCAAAAGTCATTGAAATTTTGGTTATTGCAGTTCGTTCAGAGTTGAGGAGGTTAGACGTACTATTAGTAGGATGAAGAGAGGGAGGGAAATCAGACCCGATGGGATTCCAGTAGTTTTTTGGATGAACGTGGTAAAGGATGGCATAGAGTGGTTGACTAGACTGTTCAACGCTACTATGAAGACTGAAAAAATGTCTGATGAATGGAGGAAGAGTACAATGGTTCCATTGTACAATAACAAGGGTGATATTCAAAACTGTAACAATTACAGGAGTATCAAGTTGTTAAGCCACACAATGAAGGTTTGGGAGAGAGTGGTGGAGATGAAGGTGAAAACAGAAGTGACTATTTTTGAGAATTAGTTTGGATTCATGCGAGATCGATTGACTACCGAAGCAATTCATCTTGTTCGGAGATTAGTGGAGAAATATAGAGAAAGTAAGAAAGACCATTGATCTCGAGAAGGCCTATGATAAAGTTCCAAGGGATGTCCTATGGAGGTTTTTATAGGTGAAAGGCATTCCAATGGTATATATTAGGGCGATAACAACATGTACGATGGAGCGAAAACTCGGGTAAGAATGGTGGGAATAGACTCAGAGTATTTTCATGTTGAGATGGGACTTCATCAAGGATCGGTGTTAAGCCCTTGTCTGTTTGCCTTGGTGATGGATGAGCTAACACGATCTATTCAGGAAGAGGTTCCATGGTGTATGCTATTTCCAGATGACATAGTACTGAATGCTGAGACTTAGACTAAAGTTAATGATAAAAGAAGGTTTGGAGACACGCTTTGGAATCTAAAGGGATCAAATTGAATAGTACCAAAATAGAATACTTGGAGTGCAAATTCAGTGTTGTGAAGGATGAAGTAGACGTTGATGTGAGGCTTGCCACTCAACTTAGTCCTAAGAAACAAAATTTTAAATATTTTACGTCCATCATCCAGAGTAGTGGTAATATTGACGATGATGTCACACATCATATTGGGGAATCCTGGACTAAATTGAGGCTTGTATTTAGAGTATTATGTGATAAGAAGATATTACCTAAACTCAAAGAGAAGATTTACATAATGGTGGTTAGACCGTCTTCGTTGTATGTGGTGAGGTGTTGGCTAATCAAAAACTCACATGTTCAGAAGATGCAAGTCGAATAGATGAGGATGTTGTGATGGATGTGTGGTCATACTAGGAGTGATAAGATTAGGAATGAGACTATTCGAGAGAAGCTAGAGGTGTCCCCTATGGATGATAAGACGAAGGAAGCGAGACTGCGATGGTTTGGACATGTACAAAAAGAGGCACTGATACTCCTTCTTAGAGGTGCGAGAGGTTGGATTTAGGAGTTACACGAAGGAGTAGAGGTAGATCGAAGAAGTATTAGGGGAGGTGATCAGACAAGTTTCAATATATTTATGTAGAATTAATCATATTTTTTTATTTTGTGTTGTCATTATTAATCATACATATGTTGTTTTTATCGTTATTAGTTGTTCTTTCAATTTCCTTTTCTTTTTCCCTTTTTTTAATACCTAGTTTATTTTGTCTATAGATTTTTGAGACTAGAGTTTCCAGAAAACAACCTCTCTATCTTTGAGGTAGTGTTAAGGTGTAACGATCTGAAACTTTTTTGAACTTCGTAATGGTTGGTCAAGGTTAGTTTTAAACTGGTCATGGTTTAATTTTTGTAGCCATGGGTTGTATTTAAGTGGTTGGATTCAAAAGGGATCGTTTGGTGAGGTTGTAGGGCTGGTTGGGCAATGAATTTTGAAAGATCATAACTTTTGGTACAGATTGAACTGTGTGGGTTTCTATATATCAAATCGAAGCTCTTTGAATTATCTTCACAACGCAACTAGTTTCGCTCAATTCGGAGTTTGTATGTCAAGGTTATGGGAAAATAAGTAGGAATTCCCGTAATTGGAAGGACACTGGGAATAAGGTTCTGGAACTAGGATGAGGGATGGACCACGGACCGTTTGGTGGTCCACAGTTTGTGGGAGAGTCCGTGGGTTGGTCCAGTGAGCTCCTGGAGGTCAGGGTCCAAGCCATGGACCAAGTATGGTCCCACGGACCACCTCACGATCCGTGTGACCCTTCACGGCCCATGAAGGGTCCCGTGAGGGGGGGCAGAATGTTGGCCAAGGTTCGGGGTTGGACTCCGGACCAAGTGATGCTCCACAAATAAGTACACAGTCCGTGTGCAGCTACACGGTCCATGAGAACCCTCTTGAAGTGATCCAGAAAGTCCTCCGAGAGTTCGAGTCGAAGTCAAGACCAAGTGTAGCCTCACGGGCAGGTACACGGCCCGTGGGCATGTAAACAAGCACTGTAGCCCTTCCGTGAGGCCCTGTTTCAGTGGATTAGTGTCACGACCCAGATAAGGGGCCTAGATATGACATGGAGAAGGAGAACCCGAAAGGCCACGATCAATCCATCATAGTATCATCACACACATCATCGGTTTGGAAGCGTGAAAACGTAAACACATAACACATAATGCTCGGGGAAACGGGGCTTTGGACTCAAGCTATGGAGATGTTGTCAGGAATGGGATAAGCATGAATCACATAGCACATAGCAAATATTTTTAAGGGGCGGGTAAGTAGGACTCAAGCTATGGGGGCACACCGGGGTTATGTGACTTTCCACATCAGCACATAATCAATATGCAATCCCAACATTTGTTATAAGCATAATCAATACCATTTTCATAACCAAAACTTACAAATCATAATGTCTCAAAGATCATAATATCCAACAAATACAATCTAACGTACAAGAGTTTAATTTATCCAACAAGCCTTTACATAAGATATGGGTGGCCTCGACATAGTTTGAGGCTCACCCTCAATACATAAGTAAAGGAAAGTAAGAACAACACTAGGTAGATAGAAAGTGGCTATTGCCCTTGAACAAAAGGGCTCACTACAAGCAAATAACTTCAAGAGGATCACTCGTCGTGCAAAGGTAGATAGAGGGCGTCACCGGTACCTACATGGTTAGAATATGTAGACAAGAGTATGGGTTAGCACAATTAAGCACTAAGTATGCGGGAATGCAAATGGTTATACACATGAACCTATAACAACCTACATGGCAAGGGCATATATATAGAAGTGAATATAAGAAGAATAATATATCAATATGCCATGATGATCATGATGCATGAAATGTCATAATACTTAGTATAGAGGGGATGGAACCATAAACGACATCCAAATCCATGAGACCTATAACATGAACTTTCCCAATGAGGCCTCCCATTGGATCGGAGAAGATTACTTGCCTAAGGTAACCTACACCACACCTTACGGGCCTTCCATTTCGGTGTGATGGCCACCTTCCTTACGGGTCTCCCATTTCGGAAGGATTTACATAACATAGCATATCATATCA
>JBCEWC010002363.1:0-34874 GCA_038996855.1 Solanum aculeatissimum
TCACATGTTTGATACACAAATATATGAGAAAATAAGAGAAGAAACATATTTGAGAAATCTCCTCTTCCTCTTCTTCTGCTTTTGTTGTTCCGCCTTAAATTCTAGTTAATTTAAAATTCAGTTTTATAACAAGAATAAGGTAATAGATGTGTATCGGATTTTGTTTAGCAAGTAATATTTTTCTGATGAAATTCTGGCAGGTCCGCGATTTGAGTATAAACATAATTTGTAAATTGGGACAACTCCGATATTGAAGTAAGGTGAATAACTCCGATAGTTTTTGTGTTTGATATTGATTATGGAACAGTTGTATGAAACAAGATTGGAATAGGTTGGAGAGTTTGCTGGTTGAAAATGGACAAGGTACAAAGGATACACCTTCACATTTTAACAAGTTTAAGCAAACACAGCATACATGAAAATGGATCCTCAAAACACAAGATGATAACAGGCACAATTTTTATCTAAAATACAATCCAAAAGCAAGAAAACAGAAAGTAAATGGACATCCCAATTCCATCACCAAACATTTAAGTTTGACATTTGATAACTGAGCTATAACTCCTACACCTTCCAACATCACCACTTAATTGATGTTGCCACAAATTTTAAACTTTAGCTCTCTTGCTACTGCAACTAGGACACTTGTACTGCTTGATATGCTCAGCTTTTGCTGGAGTGATCTTCACACATTTGCCATGGAACCATCTCTCGCAAATGTCACAGCAAATCCAGAATTCATCAGTCGCATAATTATCACCACAAGCTCCACAGAGAGTTGCCCCTTGTTCGTCCTCTTCTTCTTCTTCTTCCTCCTCACTTTCATTCTCCATTTTAGGTGGAGACACCTTTACTGCCTTGGGTTGGGACTCTGGCTGTCGAGGCTGCAAACCAATGATGATAGCAAAAAACATATGGTCAAATAAAATGAAAAAAAAAAAAAAACAGTATTTCTATATATGTTAGGTCCAGTGTATGAGAACCTTTCCACTAGATTTGCTTTTGCTGCTATTGTTGTGAGGGGCATCATGTGCCTGCTTGGCAGCTCCGGTAACAACTTCAAACACTGTTGGGAGATCATTTATCATTTGGAAAAGCCTCTTCCTGTATACATGATTTCCAAAATATAACAATTATCCTCTCTAAATAAATCTCAGATAACCATTCTAACCAATGGAAGCCACAGTTATGAGATTGGACTAGCTAGGCAAACTATCCAGACACGAGACATATATAAGCAGATTTAAGTTTAGCATTTCTGGACATGTCCACATGATCATGGAGTCCCAGGCAACCAGCTTCTCAGTAGAAAATCCAGCTTATAATGATTTCAGTCATAATTTCACATCCAGAAGATTCTCTAACCTACAATAACAGGAGATACAACTAAAGCAACAACTTATTCAATGATGCTACAGCCAAAATAACAGCAGATCATTTCTCAAGATGTCCAACCTCCTCCTGTCCACAAAACAACATCATACCCAGTAAAATCCCACAAAGTAGGGTCTGGGGAGGGTAAAATGTACATAGACCTTACCACCACCTCATGGAGATAAAGAAGTTGTTTCCGAAAGACCCTCGACTCAAATGTATCTGCCCCAAGTAATAGAAGAAAACAATAGAATACACAATAATGGCTAAAACAAAGACCAATGTCAATTCTACAAGAATAAAAAAATAGAAATAGCAGAATAATCGAAAAGCAGTAACAACACAATCATAATAGCACAACTAATCTTACTGTTCACTAACATACTATTTTATTCAATATGATACATGACACCAGCTGAAGGCAAGCATCTCAACATGTTACGCATCCATAACTTCTCAACCAAACATTATCTTATCCAATGATGCCACAAACAATGCCACTATGTAAATGAATCTGCTTTTGTCTGATAACTAGCATCTAATAACCTTCCCCAGAATAGTGAAAGGACAAAGGACTTTGCAAATCTATATTCCACATTCATAAGGTAATGATAAACAAATTCTATAGTAGAAACCTAAAATGGAAGATGTCTGGAATCTCATTGCAGTAAGTCATCAGTATGCTCACCAGGACAAAAGAATATCACTATTATTTTTTATGAAGTGATTAGTTTTATTGCAGACATCAAGTAAATGCATATAATAGTTACAAAAGTAAAGTATCAAAAGGGTCAACTCTCCTTTACATTGGTAGATCAGAGTCGGGGAGTTGACGAAGTTCAGAAAAGAACAAGGAAATCTAGAGAGGATAAATAAACCCAATATAAAAAACATGAGGCAATTAACTTTTAGAGATTGGTAGGTAGTTGATATTCCATCAAAGCATCTTCTGTTCCTATCATTCCAGGTACTCCAAAATATGGGGCTGCAGGTATCATCTTCCAGATTCTCTAGGTGGTGCTATCAACTTACCAGCAACTCCAGTTTATCAATACATCATATCATCTTTTCATGACACAGAAACTATGAAGCGCTGACTAAACGAACTTTGGATGAAGGCGGACTAACTAAATGAACTTTGGCTGAAGGTGGACTTCTATATATTGCGCAAATAATCTCACTGCTAGCAATTCTCCATTCTAGAGTTCTTACTTAGTAATCCTAATTACATCTAAGACTTATACTTCAGAGTTTTACTGTTATAAAGTCAGTATATTTGCACCTTCTTGGTGCTTTTGTGTATAAAGAATATCCTCAGAATGAAAAAAGATGTTTTGAACTCAACACCATCAATCAACCACAACTCTGTCTATGTGAGCCTTAATATGTCGATAAAGGAGAAGGATTGGAGTAAGCATAAGCTCGTCTAACTATGATGAATCATAATACTGAATCTTGGAAAGATGAAGCAGATACAGTGAATCAAACCCACCTCATTTGGGATTACACCTATGTTCATGATTGATTGATTATTGGGTCAACATAACTCAATGGGAGGCAACAAACAGGTCAAACACTACGTAGTAAGCAAGAAGATGAACAAAAAGGACTCGTATACCTATTTATTCAACAGAGATCGAAGGGAAAAAAGGGAGTTCCAACTGTGTGGGATTGAAAGAACAAATTCTGGAAAAAAGACTTTCATACATGACTGTTGACTATATTTCTTCTGTGATTTTTCATGGCACATTATTCACCTATGATTAAAAAAAGGGGGCAGTAATCACAGAAGCTTATCCCTCTAAAACTGAATAATGGAGCACAGAAGTTCTGGGAGCACTAAATGCTTGGGGAGATGAATTTCAAGCAGAATGAGGGGAACTACTATGGAAAAGAAATAGCTCAACTTATGCCACTATATACACCCCAGAAGATAAAAAGAGACACAAATAAAAATTACCTAATAGACACTGCAAAGCCAGAGTTTAAGAAGGATAGCAGGGAATCCACACAGAAGTTAATAGGAGGGCACCACACGATACAACATTAATTTATATTTTCCAAAAGGTAGCCCAGGGCTCCAATGTCTTCCACCAAACAGGAAAAACATACACATTCATATGAACTACAATAGAGTGATAGACAGGAGGAAGTTCGTAAGACAGAATCATAGAGGTGAATCTAAGGGAACAGATGTTATATTACCTTTCACTCTTTCCGAACCCAAACCGTGCACCAAAGTAGAATGCAACAGAAAGCAGCCACGAATCACTGTGAACAGAAACAAGTGATAACCAGTCTTTTTCTTGCATTCCATCACGTGCAAAATTTATGCCCAATGCTGGCTCCGGAAGTTCTGGAGGCACCTCCTCCACCGGGAGGTTTACTTCCCATGTTTCATTAGGAAGTCCATAGAGACACAAGTTCTCCTTTTCTGAAAGTAAACACATGGTTAAATTCACAAATTGTCATAAATACTTCATAAATGTTCCACGTAAGTGATCTAAAGGAAAAAAGAATTGAACATCCAATAAGGGAAAACACACAAGAAGCCTTAAAACAAGGAAAAAGAGAGAACAAACTGTGGAGCGAAGGGGAGAAGAACAGTGGAAAACAAAAGCCAAATCTATTATCCTTACAACCTCCAGGTTGGAATAAACAATCCAAAAACCTTAAATAACTATGTGCTTTATCAGACTAAGAACATTTAAGAGAGATATACTATCATAAAGACCGACACGACTGTTTGATACGGAGTGGGTCTATTGATATATATCGTCACAAAGGTCATTATCAGCAGTTTCGCAAGCGGAAAAAAAATAAACGACAGCAATGAAATAAAGAATGTAAACCAGTTCTTCAAATAGAGTTCTTTACAGAGACTAGAATAAATATAATCAGTTAGACAAAGCATAAAAGAAAGGAGTCAAATGTTCGGGATAAAGCTACAGTATGTTTCATTGCTATATCAAATACTTCAAAAACAATTCACAAGTGCTGTAAAACTGCCAAATACAATTCACAAAAAAGCCCCTCTAAAACACCCAAATACAAAATGAGGATTTCCAAAAGTTTTTTCACGGACCAGAAATAACAGAACTCTCACTCCCCCAAAAAGAAAAATGAAAAAAGAGAAAACATGAAGACAAGAACACTTATTAATCATAATGTGACAATATAGAATCATCCCACATTGACCACACAATTCCACCAATTTTAACTACACTGCCTCCAGACACCTTAAGTATGTATACAGCAAATGCATCTACATAAAAAGGGTCATGGAAACATCAACGTGCTTTCACACTGCATTCATATGCTCTTTTACCCACATCATCAAGAAGATTAATGATGGCTGGAGACACTATGTCATTATGATCAGTGCTACACAAAGGAAGTTTTACATCTCCCACTTCCTTGAGAATTGATACACAGGATCAGATGATAAAACTTCTGATATTGACATCCTGACTAAATGACCAATGTTATCAAAAGCACAAAAAAGCTCTAAGGCCCGTAGGGCTAAGTTGCTCTGACTCGGGTGTGGGTGTCCGACATGGGTGCGGATCTAAAGGTCGGATCCTCTATGATCAAAATTTTAAGATTTGGGGATATGGATCCATGTAGGGATACGGGTGCGGAGATTCGGCTAAAAATAATTCAAATATCTAAAAATAGAGTTATAAAACTTAAATTATGAGATATTATGTGGAAAACTTGAGGAAAAAATATTGATCAAGAGGAGAATCATGAAAGAAGATATAAGGAAAGGCGGTGACAATAAAAATTTATATATACAAGGTATTTAATTTCTTCAAATGAACCTTAGTGCTAGTTTTGATTACATAAATAATTGAATTTCTCCAAAATTTCTCCCTCAAATTTGGTCAAAGTACCCAACAACGGTTGACCAAATTGGGTACGGATCCCACACCCACGTCGTGTCGACACGGGTGCGGCACCGAAAATGAAGAGTTCGAGCAACTTAGCCGTAGGGAAGCTTAAAGTGCAAATAAAGTGCAGGCTTTAATGAAAAAAAGAGTAAATAGAAAAAAGATACAAGTATATATATAGATGTTTAGTACAAGACTAATAAATATAAGCATGAATAACAAATCTATGGACAAAAACAATGAATTTTTTTACAATAAAGTAAAATATCAATTGTTTAGTGTCGCCTCTTCAGATAACACTCATCTGCACGGAAAAGTTTGTCTTAGAGCCTTAACTACGACATTGAAGCCCATGTTAAGAGAGGCGAAATGCTCAAAATATTTTGAGCCTCGCTTCAAGGCTTAAGCCCGCCTTTGACAACACTATAAATGACAAAAAATTGCAAGTAATGATCTCACTTTTACAACTCATATCCTGAAATGCAGTTTGACATCATTTTTATTCTGTTATAAATGCAGAAGAACTGTGTTTTCAATTGAAGCAATAAACTATTTAATAAAGATATGATCTTTCCAATCCTGCATAACAGTCGAAGAAGACATCAAATCACAAAATGATGCCACCAGCCAAAAAGCTCTAACCATATATTTTAGGTCACACCCTGGAACAATGAAATTGGAATTACAAAACCGACACAAGAACAGGAGAAGAAGCAAATTATAAAATTCTGAAATGTAAAAGAGTCGCAGAAGTCCTATTCAAGCGTCTTAATCACTTCTACCACATTTGACAATGAATTTCCAACATAGAATAGGAACATGAACGACCATTTCTTCTTTTTTTTAAGCTTATAGGAAATAATACTACAATTAGAAATACACTCAAGCTCATAAAACAGAAGAACCAACTGTCCAGATATTGATGGACCACAACAATCCAATCTAAAAAACTGAGCAACAGAAAACTCACCAGGATCACACTGCTGGTAAAACTTTTCAACATCTGCAATATATTTTAAAAAATAAAATAAAATAAAGAAACATCAAAATTAGCAAAACCCAACAAAATTCAGAAACACCCAAAAAGTGATTATGCTCAAAAAATCCATAAAAGAGCATGAAATTTAAAAAAAAAAAATTACAAACCTGTGGTAAGTGCTTTAATTAAACCAGCTCTACGACTTTTGAAATCGCTGAATACTTCTTCTACAGTCCTAGGTACCGAATTTTCCATATTACCCTTGTCTTCACGCAATCTCTAACAACCCCACAAGAAAAAAACTGAGTCTTTGAAGAAAAAAAAAACAAGAAAGTGGGTTGAACGAAATTAGGGTTTTCCCCCAAGAGCTAGAGTTTCCTCTTCATGTTGCCCAAAATTTAAAATTAGTTTGGTCTGTTCTGTAAAAATGAAGATTCATAAAGAAAAAAGCTAGATTTTTATGTGAAATTGTAAGAAGTAGTTGCAGAAATTGTAAGAAACAGATATGTAGAGAGAGAAAAAGAAGAATGAGACCAAACAGCGAGAAGAGAGGGAAAGGGTATTTGGTAAATGGATTAGTTTTTCTATCTGCCTTTATTTTATTTTTTTAATTTCTTTTGGTAAAATTACCACTACTATATATTAACAAAAGGTAGATTCAAAATATAAATTTTGATTGATATGATTTTTAGTTTATTATCATTTTTCGTTTAACTTTCTAACCTCAATTAAAGAGATGCATTAAATTATTATCGCGTTATGTGATACTTCGAGTATGGATTCACATACTTATATTTAAATATTTTTTTTTAAAAATATAATATTAATATTTATAATTTAGGAAGAAGAACATAGGTTTACGTGAACCCGATGACCCCCACCTACATATGCCTCCATCATTATACCGGTAAAAAAAAATATTTTTTATCATAAATCTGATGTGAAAAGTCTTTTTATTTCTTGTTTTAAATTTATAATACTTCAACTTGAAAATACTTTCCTTTTATTTTTACTTGTCATTATTTGACTTGACATATATATTAAAAATAATTATTGATATATGTATTTTATTATATCATTTTGATTAATTGATGTTTAGTATTAAATGTTAGAAAATAATTTAGAAAAGATGAAGTTTTTGGCTTGGAGAAGGAAAAGGTGTTAGTGCCTCCGTTCATTTTTTACTTAACTATTTTAAACTTTATGCAAATCTCAAAAATAATAATTGGTATGAATATTTTATTTTATCATTATATTTATCCTTAATATTCAATACTATTTTTTAATATTTTATATTAAATATCAATGAATAAAGATAATATAAAAATTTATATTAATAATAATGATCTATTTATTTAATGAAAGTGACAAATAAAAATCAATCAAAATACAAGTAAACGGAGCAAATTAAAAAAAGCTATGATGTTGCGGTTTGTTGGTTTTGATTTGGACATTTCTTATTTTCAATAAAAGTTTGGGGATATAAATAGCACGAATCACTACTTGGCTCTACTTATCAAAAGGTCTTCACTACTACTTTGTTTTTAAAAGGGAAAAGGTATAAAGGACTAAAAAGAATTTATCGTTCATTCAAATTTTGATCTAGTAAAATGATGAAGTTCTAGGTTCAAACTTTAATTGAGAGGTAAATTTTTGTGAACATAATTATGTTATATGATAAGATTATATTCTTTCGTTTCTCTGTAGTTATCATATTGCACTTTTTGAGAAGAAATTTGACGAATTTCAAAGCTAAATTTGTGATTTTTATTATTACTATTATTGAACAGATGGATGAGTCATTGGAGTTGGAGGCACAAAAGTTTACACGTTAGATTTTTAGAGTCACTTTGTGATTTTAATCTAGCTAGAAGGGTCAATAATCACTATTCTGCACCACTAGTACCGAGTATAATCTTGTAAAATTAGGTTTTGGGTCTTATTCACATCTGAAAAACTAGCTCAAAGAGAGGAGGATTATCAATTAACCATCAATGTGAGACTTTTGTCATTCTTCAACACACCACCTCATGCCCAGTGTGTGGGGACAATTTTTAGTTTTCAAGGGCTAACATTGGATGAGATGAGTCATGTTATGATACCATGTAAAATTAGGTTTTGGGACTAACTCACACCCCAAAATCTAGCTCAAAGAGAGGATGATTGCTCAAGTCTTATAAGAGTACATCCATCTCATTAATCATCAATGTTGGAACTTTTGTCATTCTTCAACAACTCTCGAAAGTTCTGTTCTTGTCCTCAACTTACTAGGCTTGAGGTATAGTTGTTGTTGTTGACCATTTGATGTTTACTTATTGTTGTGTAATGAGCAAAAATGTGAAAGCTAAGAAGTTAGGAAGTATAACCGTTTCTTTTAAATCAGTTGGACAGTAGTTATGTTTTTCCTCTCAATCCATTAACTTGTGCTAAAAATTGTGACTTTGTTTCAAGGGCTATCAAGTTGTTTGATCAATATTGCTGATGCAACAACAGTTTTAGGGGAAGTTTGAACTTTTTTCAGCTCAAGATTTTTGCTTTAGATGTTGTTGTTTGTATAACATAAAGTCTGCCATTATCAGTAATGCTAATGAGCTGAAAGATAAACGTTCTGCTAAAAAAGTTGACTGATTAACTAAGTAAATATGATTGTTCTAGTGTAGGGAAATCAACATTATGAAACACATTTGCTTGTTGTTTTTTAGTGTGAAGGGACATTCTATTTGATGTAAATTAGTACTGGAAATATTTGATTTGTCTGTGTATTACAACAAAAACTCTTGATAGGCATGTTATAGGGGAAATAGCCAAAATTAAGTGATTTGCGGTTCATGGTGTCAGATTCTGTTGGCTTAGAAGCAGAAAACTCTTTTGTTTCTGCTTTTTGTAGAAATGTAACAATGACTGAAAACTAAAAAGGGTGCACAATTGGTTAGGATCGACAGGAAGTAGGTGTCATGCGGAAGCTAATAAAGTAACCTTCGAAAGACCATGAGTATGAAGATAAATGAAAAACATATCATAAAGAGACACAATAAGTTAACGTGGTCCACAAGAGGAGATGAGCAATCCACTGTATAAAAGAGGGTACACAACATCGAGAGAAATAACCTCACCAATTCACTCGAAATAGAAAGAGGTTCACACATGTAAATGCTACCAAATAGAATGAATGAGCCCCTATTTATAGAATCATAAACATTTTCCTACTTGAAAGAAGATTCGTCAAATATGAAGAATTTCTGCTTTTCTTTTCCTAAAAGGAAAACTCAATTATGGTAAGAAATTCAGGACAAAAAACCAACACAATTTTGATGCTAATAATTGAGTTAAATTATTTCTGTCTAAAATGATATCATGAATGCATATCTACAGTTTTTTGCATACTGAATGATAAAAATTCTATCTAAATAGTGCCTTTATTCTAAATATAATTCTGTATGTATATGCTTTCTTGATATGAGGTATGTTTCTATTTTTTCTATTTTAATAAATCTATACATTCAAATTAAATAGTAGTCTTCTTTTTGTTTTGTTCTAATAAGAAAAAATCTCAGCAGATTTGCTTGTACTGTCAAGCTAGAGTTCTAGTTATAAATTCGGTAAATTTAAAAGTTTTAGGTATAACTTTGTATGTGGTTAGAAATTCACTTAATTTGTATAAATAGTTTATCACAATTCAATGAGTTATCTTTCTTAAAATTCAAAATACATAAACTCAAAATTCTGAATTAGCAAGGGTCATTTTCCTCTTGACTTGTCCTAGACCGCTAATATCACATTCCATTTTTTCACATTTTAGTCATAATGCAATCTATCATCCTCATGTATTTTATAGATTATGACTCGTTTGATCATGAGAATTTTTATTTTTATTTATTTTTTATTTTGTGGAATTGGAGGTAATTACATTGTTTGACCTGCATGGTTGGTCAGATAATTACTTGTGAAAATATATTCATGGGTCCAAGTCCAATTACTTCGTTTCCAACATTTTGCATCAATGATTGAATCATTGTCATCTTTCACGAATAACCAGACTCACTGACTGCTTTCTAAGTTCATCCATTGTTGAAAAATCAACTGATTGGGTTGAATTTAAGAGAGTTAAAAATTGGCTAAATTAATAAATAGTTTGTCCAATAGTTACTTGGACTAAAATGGATTGGAAAGAAATGAGTTGAATTAAATATGAGCCAAATTTCAATCTGTCCAATTCTTACTGAGTTTTAATTATTATATTTGTTCTTTTATAATTTTTAGTACCTAATAATTATTGTTAATTATGACTATATATAACATAATTAACAAGTTCAGAAGATGCAGATCGCGAAAATGAGAACGTTGAGATGACTGTGTAGACATATCAAGAGTGATACAATTAGGAATGAGACCATTCAAAAGAAGTTAGAGGTGGCCCCTGTGGTTGACAAGGTGAGGGAAACGAGACTGCGATGGTTTGATCATGTGCAGAGAAGAAGTACCGATGCTCCTATTAGGAGGTACGAAAGGCTAGAGTTAGGGGTTACACGGAGGAGTACAGGTAGATCGAAGAAGTATTGAGGAGAGGTGATCCGACAAGATATGACAAAACTTCATCTCACCGAGGACATGACCTTATATCGAAAGGAGTGGAGGTCGCTTATTAGGATAACAGACAAATAGGCTAGTAAGGGTAGATTGATGTCTGACCTTTTGATATAGTAGGTTAGCTAGTAGGAGTAGTCGTGCTTTTATATCCTGTGTTATCATTATCCGTCTTATATTTGCTACTTTTTTCGTATTCTCGTATTTACATAGTATCATTTGCTTTTCATTATTAGTCGTTATTCCTTTTTTCTTTCCTTTCCCTTTTTTTCCATATTTAGTATATTCTGCTTATGGAGCTTGATTTTTGAGACGAGGATTTTCTGGAAACAACCTCTCTATCTCTATGAGATAGTGATAAGGTCTGCGTACATTTTATCCTCTCCAAACCCCATTTGTGAAATTTCACTGGATATGTTATTGTTGTTGTATGAATATACATAACATATTAAATAAATAAGGAAAAAGGGTAAAAAATGCCCTTGTACTATCAGAAAGGAGCAAAAATGCCCTCAGTTTATATTTTGGGTCATTTATGCCCTTGTACTATCAGAAAAGGTCAAAAATGTCCTGATACTAACGGAAAAGGGTAAAAAATGCCCTTAATTTATACTTTGGTTCAAAAATGCCCTTGTCAATGATACTTTGGTCCAAAATGCTCTTATTGTCCCCATACCCCATTTATGGAATTTTACTGGGTATGTTATTATTGTTGTATGACAATACATAATATATTAAATAAATAATAATAATTTTATTAAAAGTACTCTGTATTAATCTTTTTGTTTCTGATAAATTGCTCTTTCTCGTATTATATATGACAGAATTTTCTCTTTTTAAGGACATGTCAAGCAATTTCTATAATGTCAAGAATTTTCATTTATTTGTCTATAAAGAAAAAATCACAGCAGATTTGCTTGCAAGTGTAAAGCTAGAGTGTCTAGCTACGGATTCGGCAAAATTCAATAGTCCGAAAATCCATTTAATTTGTGTAAATAATTTATTATAGAACCCAATAAGTTAATATATTTAGAATTCAAAATTCTGAATCTGCCAAATTGTACAACATAAAAAGGGTCATTTTCCTCTTGACTTGTGCTAAGACTGCTAATGTCACACTCGTTGTTTCCACATTTTAGGTACCATGAAGTCTGCCTCCCTCCTCTATTTTATAGCTGAATATTATATGATTAAAGAAAAAGTACTCTTCGTTTTGATTTATTTGTTATATTTTTTTCAGCCATATTTGAAAAGAATGTCTCGCTCTTTCTTTTGACAATTCTTAAATTCAAAATTTTCACATGTCATGTTTAAGATTACAAGAGTAAAAAACATTTTACATATCTTAAACTTATGAGTTATGACCATAAGATTCTTAAGTATTTTAATTTCTTGAATTTTATGCTAAATCAAAATTGGACAAACAAATCGAAACAAGTAGAGTATTAGTTTATTGATTTTACAATTTAATTTATAAAACATTTCTAAATAAACTTTAATCCTAGTACATGCATTATTGCTGTACAATCACTACGTATACATAGGAATGTGGGATGGACCGCCAATTATTGGTGAATTTTGAAGATGCCTTAAAAATGAAATTAGCATTGCAATTATACTAAATCAAGTTTTTTCCTTTGCAACATGTGAAATTACAGTATATTTTTGGCCTAATTGTTTTATAATTATATTCCATCTCTCACTAAAAACATATATTAAGAAAAAGTATTAGATAATATTTCTTTTTGATGAATATATATTTAGTAGCATTTTGATAGAACAAAGAATTTGCAGGAGCTATATCCACGCGGAACCGAATAGGGGCAGAAAAAAGTGATTCAACATGCACGTCATGGTCTATGGACTTGTCTCGACGTGATAAAATTAATCTATGAAAATATGATTCATTTAAATCTATTTAAATTTGTGAAATTGATAATCTATCAAAAAGTTAGCTTGATATAGCACAAATTGATCCATGAGACACCTTGTTAAAATATTTAAATAAAAATCTTTCTTGATTATTATGTTATATATATAGGTATAAGTATAATAAGATTTTAGTCATGGTTTTGTTTGGTGATCAAACAAATTATAAGGAAATAAATTTTTAAAAGAATTCAAGATTTGGACAACTTAGATATGTCCTTTTGTGCAATTTATCTTTACTCAGTCTAGTTCATCTCAACACAAATAATTTTTGGGAATTATTCAGTAATTCATTTCATCAATTTTTAACCCTCTCAAATTCAATTCGAAACGTTAATTTACCCTTTATAGACATCTCCAAATCAACATGACAGCCAAAATTTATATAAGGTAGCAGTAGTGTCAATACTAAATCTATATCTAAAGTACTTAAATTTTCAGGCTAACCAACATACAATTTTTGACTAAACAAATGAAATCTTTGTAATGGATTATTATTAGTTACTGGCAGAACAATTTAGGTAAATCCTCATGACACAACATTTGTCTTCTATTTAGATATTGTCTTGTGAAAATATATATATGGTCCAAAGTCCAAGAACTCCTTATCCAACATTTTGCATTCTAGCTTTGTCTCTTCATAAGTCTGTGAATCAATAATTGCATCATTATTAATTCTCATGAACAACACAGTGTTTATTGGAACCAAACTGACTGTTTTCTGAGTTCATCCATTTTTAAGTTTGAGCTAAATTTGGGAGGGTCAAAATGAACTGAGTTAATAAATAATGAGTCAATTTAAAAATGAACGAGTGGAGCTATGGATCAATTTGAATTACATATCAACGACCAAATTTTAATGAACCGAACTAATAAATAGATGAGTGAATAATCAACACTTAAATAAATTGGATGAATTATAATTTTATGGGCTAATTTTGTCACCTTTTAAGGCACGGACTATTGATCCTCCTAGTTCTAAATAGAAAATATTCGAGCCCATTTGGATTGACTTTTGGCTTATGACTTATAAGTTAACCTTATGGCTTCTGACTTATTTTTTCCTAAAAAATAAATGTTTATAAGCGTTTTTTTAACTTTATCCAAATACTTCAAAACTTCTTAAAAACTATTTTGGCAGCACCTGAAATAAGTCAATCCAAACGGACATTTCATTTTTCCCAATTCATGTGCTATGCTTTGACAGATTAAAAAAAATGTATCACATAAATTGGGACGAAAGAGAGCAATAATTTGACCATGGTGATCAGCTACCCTAATAATCATGAAGGGACATCCAGTTACATTGTTTTGATTACTAAAATATTTCCTTCATGTAAGTAGCTGGTTTTTCACCTTGCTAAATGACAATTTAAAGTTGAATATACTCCCCATAAAAGTTAAAATTAAACCCTAAGCTAAGAAAAAGATGAATTAACCTTTTCGTTAAAACAAAAAAGTAGAGCTAATTTAATTAGCACATATCTAATTTTAATCAAGTACTGAAAGAAATTAGAGAGATTACAATAACTTAATAATAGTACCCTAACTAATTAGAACTACCCAAAACCCTAACAAATTAAGGACACCACATTATTTTGATCATAGATAGTAAAATTAAAATATGAGTAGATATATAATATATGTATATGTTCAGTTCAGTGATGAAATTACTTGAAGGGATTATTGGGTTGGTAGTGATCATCTTTGCAGCTTGCATCTGTTTGATTAATTGAGTTCCATTCCCACAATCTGTCCGAAAAAGCCGACGACTGAAGAGATCCTTGAAGCAGTAAAGATTGTTGTTGTGGTGGTGTTAATTGTGGCTGTTGCAATAACAGTGGAGGAAATTGTTGGGATGCAACAACAGGAGGGTGATGATTAATGGGATTATTATGAAAATGGTGTTGATTATTGTGAAACGCGACGACTTGGTCTAAGTTGATTAGTCTATGGAGATCGTCAGTATTATTTGTTGTTGCTACTAATGAAGTGAAAGGTGTCAAGTTTGATGTTGTGAGATTCAGGGATGAAGTTACCGCGTTGCCCCCAATGGGGTCTAACGAGATGTTAGTGTAGGAATTTGAAAGGGAATTGAGTCCGAGGGATGTAGCAACATGATGGTGGTGATGTTGGTGGTGGTGATGATCGGTGCTAGTACTGCTTGCACTTGTTTCAGTACTTAATTTTTCGTCTATTTGTTGTTGGGAAGATTGTCCTACGTATAACGGAGAGATTAATGATGAATCTTGTTGTGCTACTTGTTGTTTCTTGATGGAAGTTGTTCCTCTTGAAGAAGAAGAAGATGATGCCCTTGTTGTTAGAAGTGATCGCGGAAGCGATGGATGGTCTTCCACTCCAGCTCTTTTATAGACGCGACAAAGTGAAATTTCTGCCTGTATATAAAAGAAAAGATGTAATACATCAGTTTACATAACAATCGGAGCTAGGAGGTCATTGAAATGAATTCCCACACATAACTTTTCATGCATTTCAATTGTTATAATCACTTTTTTGTGATTGTCATTTAAGAAACTCAATAAACCTGAACACTTCAAAATAAGAATCTTTCAAAAGTGGCCCTAGTTTACGATCAGATGAATGAATCATCAGGATATCGAACCTCCTTCATATATTGCATTCTTTCATCTTTGCTTTATCATAAATAGTACTACTAAGTTTCTTTCTGTTTCTAAGAATGAATAACTAGGTTTTCTAATGAACTATTTGGAACTAACACACATTGATTTCTTTAATTAGCTTCCCATTTTGGAAAAAAAAAAACAGAAAAATTCAATAGTAAAGCTTGATTTGAACATCTTTAATTTTGCTATACCAACAAAACACATCTAAAAATGAAAAAAAATTTGAAGTCGAATTTATTGAATACCTTTTGTAGGCGTTCAGTTTCATGATGTGGAAGACGATATTCATTCATAATCCAACTACTTCTTATGCCTTTAGGAGCCTTGCCGGAGTAGAAAACCAATGTCTTTTTCAGGCCAATAGACTGCGAATTTTCCGTTCTAATCATCCTATCAGCTCCAGTAGCCTTCCAATACCCTGAAGTTGTAACCCTATTAGGTCTATCCCCATTTCTATACTTCCTATCTCGTGGCACATAAAAATACCATTCCTTCTCTCCAATTGCTGCCAAAGCTAAACCAAATAAAACCAAAACAATTAATTGACTTCCAAAAATAAACTCATGAATAGTACTAGCTATAATTCAATTGAATCCAATACTTTTTACCTAATACAGCGATAAATATCAATTGAACTCATCAAATTTAAATTCTGAATCTGCCTCTGATGATTCCGACTGACTTACAAGACTATGTAGATTAAAAGGAAGAAAAATTGGGAGAGAAAATGAATAGTAGTAGTATATACCAGGAAGCTCCCAAGGGTCATAGCGATAAAGATCAAGAAAAGTGATGAGTTCCACATTAAAACGCTTGCCTTCAACCTTACGGCGAAGGTAAAACTCCACAAGTTCTTCTTCAGTAGGATGGAATCGAAAACCAGGCATGACCATGTCATGTTCATGATCATCATCTCCTTTAATGGCGTTATTATCGTCGTTGTTGATGATGATGTTATCATCTTCTTGTTGTTGTTGGGATTGGCTCATGGTTGTAGTAAATGGGACAATTGCCATAAAATAACTTTAGTAATAGTAGTAACTTGTCATGAAGGGAATCCAATTTCCAAAATGATAAGTGTATCTTCTTTTAGGATAAAAGAGGGAGAGTTTCCTCCTATATTTATATTACCTGGAGTTATTGTACGATAAATGAAAGTTGTGGACGAGAAAGATAGGTAAAATTGAGTAATAAACAAGCCCACAATAAGTCAAATTCTTTATTAATTAAATATATTATATAGTTCTCTCTAACTCTAGAGGGTACATAGAAGAAAAAAAAAGTAGTAATGATTATATATTTTATTTATTTATTTATTTTATTGGATTAGGGGTGGAGTGGGGGGAGGAGTTAATAGAAAGATCTACATAGCTATCCATGAGACCCTACATGAGAAGATGTTGAGTTAAGATGAGAAAGAGACATAACAAAATAGTAGGACAGCTTGCCTAGCGGTGGGTTTGGAGCTTTCTTAATTCCACCATTAATAAAGTTATATTTGTTTAGTTATCACTCACTCCGTCTATCTTTATTTGTTCACTATACTAAATATAATTGTTCGATTTTATTTGCCCAGTTTGAAAAATTAAGATATAATTTACTATCATTTTGTATTTATTTTATACTTGTTATTCAATAACTATTCATTCCCCAATATTTAGATGACTTATAATTAATAGTAAACTATAATTAACCTTGGTAATATTATAAAATTATCTGTTTTTATTACTCCCTCTGTCACATTTACGTGGTACCCTTTCTTTTTTAGTGCATCTCACTATAATTAAAACTAATTTAACTTTAAAACTTCTTGTTTATCCTTAATGAAATGAACCTTACTCACATAGATATTTAAGAATTGTTTTAGATTACAAGTTTTAAAAAAAAAATTCTGAAACACCATGTCATGTCAAACGATACTATATAAAATAGGACGAAGAGAATATTTTTTAAAGAATATGTCAAGCTGAACATAAACAAAATAAAGACAAATAAATTGAAGGGATTATATTAGACTATTTCATTTACCAAAATCTTATATACATAATATAATTTTTCCAGTACTACATGTGTCTATGGCAATGTTTGTGAGTCCTTTTAACTTCTCTTACTTCACTTATGTCGAAGACAAAAAGTCTCTTATTAATAAGAAAGATCTTTATTGAACTCGTAAAAGTAATGAGTGATCTCGTGCATGCATATGAGAAATGAACTTAAAAGCAAAATTAGTTGATTTAACCCTCCTGCATGTGAGACCATATATACATATATGAGACCTAATCCAAATCTAAAACCAGTAATTATTTAAACAATTAAGAAAACTCTAGTGATTATAATTAATGTTGATTTTTGCATGTCTGTCAGCCAAGCAGATAGCTAAACAGACAACTTGTCAATTAACATGTCTGCTTCAGTTGTTTAGCTTGTCATTACTTGAAGAAATTTTGTTAGGCCATCATTTGATTTTGATTAATTTTACTAAAGACTGAGAAAAACGCGCATGCACACAAATTTAACTTATATCCACGCGTAAATATTTTAGAGCAGCTAAATTGACGCAGGAACAAGAGCATATATAGAGCTTAGCTAGGCTGGGGATGGGTTGGAGTCCACTTTTATATATATATATTAGTGTATGTGTGGGGGAGACTGATTGACATTGTCATCAAGAGAAGCCCGTGACAACTCTCTCTCTGCAACTAATTACGTCGTTGATTATGAATAATTCATTTCGTCGGAAAATTTTAGTTGTTCAATTGATTAACGTTCTGACTTAAACAACTTTCGTTGAATGTGTATACACACTGAAACAAGTTGTAATTTTCATCGAGATAGTTATCTGCCCTTGCCCTAGTTTTGTTTTTTGCTATGAAGAAGAGTCACAGTGTGTCTTCTTTTAGAGAAAAACAAGACATTCACAAGAAAAAGAATATACTTTCTCTGTCTAATTCATTTTTAATTGTCATATTACGTTTTTAATTGATTGAGATATTGGATTCTCTGTAAACAACTTTTGTTGATTGTATGTACAATGAAACAAGTTACTCATTGAGATAGTTATTATCTCCCCTTACCCTACCTAAAAATATATCTACAATTTTTTTTTAAAGTATACAAGAGTCAAAACGTGTCTCTTTTTAGAGAAAAACAAGACATTCACACGGGTCTTTTCGAATTTTTAAAAAGAAAAAAAAAACTATTTTCTTAAAGGGAATTTTTTTTCTTCCCTTTAAGAAAAAAATATTATTATTGATTGTAACTTTGTTCATATAAATATGATAAAAAAAATATATCTTAAAATTTTAATCAAATTTATATAATTTAACTTTAAAAATAAAAATTATGACAACTAAAAAAAGATAACGGTAATAGTAACCAGTTTATGTGTAGTCACGACTGTATGAGGTCACAGTTTTCTCTTTCTTCGTTGCAAAGTGAAGAACCCAAAAGAATAAAAAGATAAATTCCAAAATATATATATATAACTTGAATGTTGTTAATATTTATTTTTTGAAAGCATGCAAATTCAATGTTGTTTTACTAAATCCCTAATTAAAGTCAGTGTAATAGTTTAATCGATCACACTAGAACAAATGGAGATCTGATTTGCTTTTTTAGTTGCAATTAGGTATATATATAACGTACGTGCTTTAACAAATATGATGAAAGTTAGGCTAATTATATTCACCTACTTCATATAATTTAAACTAAATTCCATATAAAGCCTAATTACGTTTTATAGCTAGTTATAGTTTTGGTAATTATATTTCGCAACTATAGTTATAGTAGCATTTGAATAATTCGCTATACAATTCACAGTAATTATATTAGTGTACAACATTTGTACAATTCATTGTTTTTGTATAGGATTTGTATATTTCGCTATACAATTCGTGCATAATGTTTGTATAATCCATTGTTTTTGTATAGTGTTTGTATATTTCGCTATACAATTCATGCACAACGTTTGTATAATTCATCGTACAATTCACAGTATTTGTTTATTCGCTATACAATTTGATTCACGCACAACTTTTGTATAATCCCGCACTTCATTTGTATAAATCATGCGAATTATACAAAACTCAAACTATATCATAATTAATTCAAACTATAACTATTTTAGCTAATTAATCAGTATATGTTTACTTATGGGCATAATATCTTTAAAACTATATTGACACTACTCAACTATTAACTCAAGTAAAATTTTCTTGATTAAAAGACATCAAAAGAATCCTATTGGAAACTAGAAATTTGCCACCCCCAATCATTTTCACTGGACCCCATTTATTGGACTGCTCAGTTGGCCTCCTACTTAGAATTATTTTTTCTTATATTACATAGTAATAATATTCAGCCATGATATATTGTTTGTCTTGTCTACTAGAAATTTAAAAGTAGCCCCACACCAAAAAAAAGACCTTTTACATGTTTTTTCTCTCGTGAAAGTAGCTTCCAATTTATATAGTTGACTTCATATGTATATTTCATTTGTATATATTTATAAGTTTCTATATATTGTTTTGTTTTCTTCTTTACCCTTTCTGGTTTCTACTTATTCTTTCTTGTCTTCATTTCATTTTGATGTGTCATAAGTCAAAAGCTTTGGAAAACAATATTTCATGTATCACATATATGCCACACCGTGTACATTATGGAGTTTCCACAAATATGATTTCGAAAATAAAAGTAAACCTCCCATCTTTTTGGCAAAATGAAATCAACTTGTGTATATCATTTGCAAGATAGTACAACTGTTACATATAGCCTTTTGACAAAAAATCAACATTGGATATAAAAATCAATGTCAAATAGAAAAAAAAAAGGATTAATTTTTTATGTAGGTATATTATTTAACAACTTCTTACCGGCAAATTAAATCTAGGGAGTAGTGTTAAAAGCACTCCTGAACTTGACGCAAGTTAGTAGTTTCATCCACAAACTATTGATAGTCTGAAAAACACCTTCTACTAAACTAACTAATTACTAAAATATATCCTTGATCTACCACAAGTGTTAAAAACACTCCTTAACATGGAAAGAATTTAGGGGTGTATATATCAAGTTCAGTTAGTAACACTGCCAATTCGAAGACGAAACTAATAATTTGTGTCAAGTTTAGGGGTGTTTTTAAAACTGACAACAGTCACTTCATGTATGTATATTATTTAACAACTTCTTACCGGGAAATAAAATCTAGAGAGAAGCATTAAAAACACCTCTGAATTTGGCGCAAGTTATTAGTTTCATCCCCGAACTATTCACAATTTTAAAAACACTCCTCTACTAGACTAACTAAACTAAAATATACCCCCGATCTACCACAAGTGTTAAAAACATCCCTTAATTCGGTAAGAATTTAGGAGTGTATTTCACTCATGTTGTAGATCAAGGGTATATTTAAGTTTAGTTAGTCAAGTAGAGGGGTATTTTTAACCCTGTCAATACTTCAAAGACGAAATTAATAATTTGTTCCAAGTTTAGGAGTGTTTTAAATATTTTTTCTCTTAAATCTATTAATAATTAGAGAAATCAATCATAATAATTATGAAACTTTAAGAAATTAAGAAATTAAGTTAGACAATATTATGTAGGTAACCTTCATCTTAATTAATTACGCCATGCTTATCTAGGGGTTTGTTGATCAAATCTTATACTAAATCTTTTTATTTCTTCACAATTCTAATGACGTAGTTGATTATATATATACCAATCACGTATAATAAATAATAAAATTGGCCAATCATAAATATGATTATGGAAAGATTTAGGTTAAAGAGGAAAAGTAGGTAGAGTTTCATTTCCCTATTTGGACTTGTGATTTATTTATTACATTTATTAATGAGTGAACAACGTACAATTTAATATACTTCTCCAATATTCTTTTGAATGTTCATTGCTAGTAAAATTGAGGCAAAATGATTTATAGTGTATACTTTATTTTAATTTCCATGCTAAGTAGATCAGATGTGACCTATAACAATGAAAATTAGTATGAAATATTCAAGAAAGGACACTTGGAATTCCATGGAAAAAGAAAGTATCCATAAAAAATTAATTGATTTAATTTTCATATAAGCATGTTGTGATTAACAATAATATTGTTGGAGTCCTTCCGACAATTTCAAGAAATAATTATAAAAACCCTCTAATTAGTTACCCCCATTAAGTATTGTTAGTCATGCACTTTAATAGCAATGCACGAAATAGAATTTAAAGAAAAATACGTTCAATAATTTGAGTTCACAAAATTTACTGTACCCTCAAATTCTTGTGATTTTCAGCTAACTCAAAGGACGAGCAATGTATTCGCAAAGACTTGAATTTTATTTTGTAAGAAAATATATGCAGAAGAAGAGAAATTTTCATGTTTGAACAATGCAGAAATGATCTCTATTTATAGTCAATATTAGGTGTGAATTTACCTGTTCAGAACAGTTTCATCTCTTCAGAACAGGTATGGTATCTTTTGGAAACAATTATGTCTATTCTGAAAGAACATTTACACGCGAGTTTTAAAAGTTAGTTATACTAATTTCGCGTATTAATTTAATTAATAAATAATCCATAAATTAATTTAATTAATAAATAATTTATGAATTAAATAATTAATTAATAATTCACAAAAATATCAGAAAAAAGAAAATTTTGAGATTGGTTAAATAAATTTTTTATCATTTGCCGAAAAGCCGAACAACGATGACAGCGCGAGGGGTCCTTGACTCTTTAAGAGTTAGATGAAGTGTTTCCTAATATAATGACATCTTCATTTCTCAATTCACACTTACTACTTAAACCCAACAGTTATATCTCATATTTAAGTACGAACAATTAAAATTGGATTCAAAATTTTAATTCCATATAATTTAATTTGATATTAAATTTATTATATAAATGCATATATTTAAAAAATTTGAATTCAAACCTGCTACTTTATTACCATTTTAGTAAATTTTTAACAAGACATTTTTACAAATTAAATATTTTTCTAAGTTATTTTTCTAGAAAGGACCCAAAAAAAAAAGAAGAAAAATTCAGAGTTGGCACGACCGGTGTCTGTACTAGAAAGAAAGTCTACTATAAGTCATTTTTTGATTGTGTCTCTGGAAAATAATCATTATTTTAGAATATTAAATTTAACAAATGAAATTTTGGGATACTAACTAGTTTTATGATATTTTACTTGTGAACTTTGAAATTTTATGACATTAATTATTTCTTGATTACAGGATTATAAAGTGTCTTATTTGTCAATATTTCACTGACCACAAGATTAAAGAGCATATCGATATATTTAACACAACTTTAATTTATAATTACAAAATAAAAAAAAAAATTTATTTCTTACCATTTATGCCAAGTTAAAATAGATCTTTTTTTTCTTGTAAACGGAAGAATTACTTATTAAAAAGTATTCACTCAAATATATATTTTTTTGTTAATTTTAAAAAATTATACTGGTGGCTGGTGGTTCCAATAGTGGGGAAAAGTGGGCCCATCAATAATTATTTGTTATCCCACACGAAATTCCCGTGGCCTGGACCATTTTGGCGGTTGTCAGCCCTTTCTGTTGTATCATTTCAATATTAGCCAAATTCCCATCATTTTACTAAATAACAAATATGCCATGGGATTCCCATCTACGGATATAGGCACATCGGCTATAACTATTTTATAAAGATTTTTAATTAAATTTAAAATAAAAAAATTAGATATATATTTAAATTTTACTATAGTGATTTCGATATAACTTTCTCATTTTTTTTAATCTTTATAACAACTTTTTATTGAAATAATTCTATAGTGCGTTCGCAAATGTTTAGTTTGTTTTGTGATTTGAAGTTACAGAATTAAGGCTGTTATTGTCTTGTTTTTTTTTGGGTTTAAAAGGAATTTTTAATTTTGAAAAAAGTAGACTAGAACAACATAAAGTGCTTTCATCTCTGTGTGAAAATTAGATTAGAGTTTTTCTTTTTATGATATAAGTGTCTCTTCGAGGACATTCGATAAAATTGGAATAATATAAAGAAGATTAGCATAGTCATCTTTGCGCAAGAATGACACACACAACTCGAGTTTTTATGATATTAGTGTTCACACTAGTGTACACAAGATAATTTTGACCATTAAAACTTTGTTAATTGAAAAGATATCACCTAATATAAACATATCTTGTATTTATTGAAACTGAACTTGATATTTTATGTTTCTCCTTCACTTTATGCTAGTAAAGCGAAATAAGATCACTCTGTCGATATTATATGCTTTAGTGAAATAGATCGATTTTACAAATAGTGATATTGGTTGATCTTGACTTCACCCCCTAGCTAGTCACAAGTCCTCCCCCCATTTCTTTAACTAACTACTAGACCATTTGACAACTAACATTAGTCATATTTCTCCAAGAAAATCCATAGAAATTGAAATATGTATATTCCCTATTGAATGCAAGAGGTCCAAAAATAATATCTTTTCAATTAAACACCGACCATTTTGGGATCATAAGCCGTCCGACCAATCTTTTTATGTTTCTTTTAGGACACACTTATTTGTCACTATGCATATGTCATTTTTAAATTCTACTTGGGGCATTACCAAACCACACATTTTTCTTTCTTCACTTTTAACTTTTATTGCTTAGAGTATGATTGATGTTTCATATTTCCCTTTGAGGTTACTTATTAGTAGGCCTAATTAATGTACCCCTTATCCCTATATTTATATTCTCACTTTTCTAAAAAGTCCTAATTTGTAGTTTTCTCTAGAGTGGCATGAATCTTGATCTTGACAACTTTACTCATGACTTGGATCTTTTTTAAGGCTCACATTTTCCCTTGGGAGATTTCAAGATTTTGACCAAGTCCTAAGGTGAAAGATTTAGATTTGATTTTAGCTTGTCAGTAACACGTTGGTCATCCAATAGATTAAAAAATAAAAAATAAAATTTTAATCTGCAATTTTTTTTATCTTCAATGGGCTTTATAAGTCTCTTCATCCTTAATAAAAGGTCTTGAATTTAAATCTTCGATTGGAAAAAAATTCTAGGATAAAAAATCAGACTATTGAATACAGTATTATAGCTACTTAAATGTCTAATTACAGTTCATCATCAAAGTTAACATAACGTACAACTAGTAGGGACATTCACAAAGTAGAATGTCGTTGCTACATACTTCTAGTAAAAAAAAATTAAATTAAATTAAATTAATGCCTTGTATCCTTTACTTTCGTAATAAACAAAAAAAACTCTCTGAATGACGATAATTTTATTATTTTTTTTAATTAATTTGGACTTTAAGATAAGTGAATCTTAAGATTTATTTATTTTTCTGTTGATATTGTATGATGTAATATGTATACATATTCCTGGATTCAACGCACAACTATTTATTGGCATAGTAATAAAGTTGCTCTCAAGTTCGAAACCCCTTGCGAAAGTAAGGAATTTGCCATCTGGGTCAAGCTCGTTGTATCGAGCTTGCCTACGGATTATCTCTTCTATATGATTTGCTAAGATTTACCTTGCGTGCGGATTTCCCTTGTTATAAAATAAAATGTAAACCAAATTGCAAAAATGGATCAGTTGCTTGTAGGTAAATTAATGATCTCGTACAATGAAGACACTAGAAAATAAGAATGAGCAACTTGGGCAGCCAACTACCTAATTTACTAGATAGTTCACGTATATTTTTATTTTATAAAATTAATTAATTAATATTAATTAGTTCCCAGGTTTCCATGTCAAAATAAGTTTTTGAATTTAATGAATGATAAAGTCTTGGATCTAATTTGTCATTTTTCTTCAAGTTGAAGCCTATCTCTTTCAATTAGTTAAAAACAATTTAAAACTCTTTTTCTTAATTTATTCCAGTCAATTTTAAGTTCAACAATAATTGTTCATCTCATCGTCACACATTTAATGTTAGGGTATGTAAATATGCCTAGACACCATTCAACCCTAATTTCCTTTAGGTTTTCTCAAACTAGGGCAACCATATCCTTCATCTAATTTTTAATGCAACAAATTAGATAATTTATGCATTTACTTATAGTAAAATTTAAAGCAAAATTTAAAGCACTTATTTGGTCATGGGTCTTAATCATTAAGATCTTCAAGATCTTAATATCTTTAAAATATAATTTTGTGTGGATAATTTTCATCACCATGCGAGACTACTAGCATAAGATATATATCGCTAATAGCTAGCTACCTATGTTATCACTAGAAGTACCATATCATCACTGTCTCCAGCCACCAATCACCTCTGTCATCACAATCGCTACTGATAACCACCATTGGTATTAATCGTTGTTGTCAGTCGCTATCACACTATGTATGTTATCATTATCTTCATTGCCATTGCCACGACTGCCACGTTTACTCACTACTATCGTTAAGACTAATTCCTACGCACTGCATGTGTTTTAAGTGTTGATGACCCCTTTATTCACAAAACACATTAAGTGAATGCGATTTACGTGTTATGCGTTCATAAAACACATTCACAGTATCCGATCTAGTTTTTAACGAGAAATATGCCAATCTTTTTCCCACATCATATGAAGGACAAAATTAACCCCGTATCAACTCCCAAGCATATTTTATCCTCTCACTCATGCTGTAAGACTTAAGAACTAGGGATAAAGAAAAAAGGGCTAGGTTTTATAAAATCAAGTCAATTCTTCATCTTAATCTTCATCCCAGGTATGTAAGGTTAACTAAAACGTTGATTGAGTTCATCCACATGCTCTATTTCTTTGTTTAGTTGAGTTGATTTCAAGTTCGGATTTATGAGTCTCCAATGATAGAATACTTGGAAATTATCCTATTATTACTAAATTCTTGTGTATTATTGTGTACATTGATGTGTTTATAAGTTAAGTATTTGAAGAAATTGTATATGTCACATTCACCCTTAATTGAATGTTGCACATAATTACTGTCTATATGTGTTGATTGAATTTGAAAGTTGAAAAGTGAATGTCCTGAGCTGAGATGAGTTAAACATGAATGTAAACTGAATAGCCATTGAAGGTTCTTACCTTGTTGAACTTGAACATCTAAAGTGTAAACCATTATCTTGAAAGTAAAGTTTTTTTATTTTAAAAAAATATGTATATAAATTGAACTCATGATTAGTTGAAGAGATTGATTATAAAAGTATAGTTGAGTTGATGAGAGTCCAACGAGACTAGTTGAATGTCTTAAACGAATGAATTGGTTGAGTTTTATAAGCATATTGAGTCTTAAGATGAGCATCAAACACTGAATTTGGTGAGAATAAATAGCAACTCAAACTTAATAAACTACATAGTCGGCATAGTAGAGGATTGAACTGCATGTCACGACCCAAAATAGAGTCATGACTACAAGATCACTTAAATCCAAACCCAACAATAAAAGTGCACTAGAAGGAGAAAATCTAATAGATAAATAGTCACCCACTTAAAAATATATCCCAAAACTTGGTATCACGAGTGTAAAAAGCATCTAACATAAAAACTAGTGAAATCAATAATTCTCAGACTTTGAATAGAAATAAAGACTATACAACTAAGATAGAATCTAATGGCAACTCGAAGCCCCGATAATCTCACCACTAGGTCTGAATAATCAACTGCTCGAACAAATAAACCACCACGTGGAACTCCCTGTCTGGAATCTGTGGGGGGAGAAAGAAGTAGGGGTGAGTACACATAAATGTACCAAGTAGGTTTAACTGACTGGGAATCAGAAATTGAATAAACTATGAAATAATCTAAGAATGCTTCCACCTGCAAAGAGAAAACTAGTCCGACATCGGTGCCGCCAATTTATAGAACGACGCGAATAAAGTAAACATATAATCTCAAATGAGTCAATCCAAAACACCACAAGTAGTATAATGAGATGGTATGCAATGCAATGTAGTGCAATGCAATGCAATGCAAGGTGGTATCAAGACCGTCGCACAGCCTGTCGTATAAACTCCCATCGAGCTAAGGCTCCACAGACTAGGGGACCCATGGGGACCTCGCAGGTCATATACCTCAATCACAACATATCAACTACCTTGCCACCTAGCTCGTGGTCAAGGACTCATGATAAGAATCACCAAATATCAACTACCCTGCCACCTAACTCGTGGTCAGGGACTCGTGATAAGAGTCAAAATGTTTCCGCCGCCTTGCCACCTAACTCGTGGTCAAAGGTTTTTAAAATAGTGTTACAATTTCTCAAAATGTCATGATATGCAGTATGAGGCTGCATGCAATTAAGACACAATTATCTCCCTTTCTCAACATGTTATATTCTCAATTTTAGGATACACGTGCTCTCAAAGCAAACACATAAACAATTAAAACCCTCACACTAGCATCACAATAAGTATTTTCCACCCAACACATGATACAATCCCATCCTATAGATTATAACATAAGAATATCCAATAACCCAATCTCAATCTCAAAGAGGGATAGCTAAACCTACCTCAATGTCGAAACCACACTCGAACACTTCTACCGAATGGACAATCTTGAATTCAACTCCCAAAACGATAATTCTCTATCAAGAATAAAATGTCCACATCACAAGGAGTCAAATGACACCCATATTACTATATTTATTTTCGGCTAAAAAAATCTGATCAAAAAGTCACTCCGAACCCACGAATTCGAATCTGAAAATTTCTTTCAAAATATATTTACCCATTATAAAATAAACTTGAACGTCAAATTTCAGCTAAAACGGATCGTTATTCGACCCACAAATCAAGGTTTTATTCTAAGAATCCTAAGACTATATTTTCATAAATTGTACACGTTTCTACCCTAAAAATCTATTCATAATCTCATGAAAACTTAATAGAAAGCATGAGAATAATTACCTTGATGTTTTGAGGTGAAAATTGAAATTTTTCCTCTCTTCTTTTTCTTTCTTTTTCCTCCTGTAAATTATTCTTCGTCCGTTTTCTTTATTTTTGCCGTCGTCGTTTTTTTGTGTTTTTGACGTCAATTTTGTTGTTCTTCATAGGGCTGCGCATATATATATATATATATTTTTTCTATTTTCTTATTTATTTTCTTTTTATTTATTTTCTTTTTATTTATTATTTTAATTTCTTTTTTTAATAAAAATATGAAATTGATATTAAAAGTGATAAATTTCATTAACCTATTTTTAATAAATATGAAATAATTAGTATAGGATATTAATTAAATTATTATTTTAATCCACCGACTAATTTAATTATCTGAAATTACTCTTCAACTTAATAACAAACATGATCGAATAGTCCAAAGTTTTCGATTTAAATGTACAAAAAGGATCTTTTATGAAAGAGTGTGAACTCATTCTCAAATGATCAACAGGTCATTACCCGTAACAATAAGATATTTCCCTTTTGTCCGTAAAGAGGACTTGATTTGATTGATTATGGATCCAATAATTGTGACTCTTTCTTTACCTTAACAAAGTATTGGATGAATGTGACAATAACATTGATTCATTGTATCATTATCGATTCACGGGTGATTGTTACTCGTAACACTGATGCTCTTTTGGCGCTGCATCGATTTATGATGCAAATATAAGTTCTAAAGATCATCAACATATGCTCCGTTGAGATCCATTCCATTCTTGACAGTTGTGAGACCTCTTTGCTTCCGAAGACATTTTATTTATTTTCATTTTGCCTTGATTTGTTTCTTTTCTATTGAGAGAGTCAAGAATTTGTCGTTGACATCATCTAGACATTTAGAGATAGAGACTTCATAGACATTGATGGAGTGAATTGGGTGTTCCTATTTTCAGACTTGTTTCCTTTGAAAATCATTTTTCCGATAGAGTTTGATGTGGAATGTTGACTGATTAGCCCATCTTACTTGTTTACTCTTAAATTGAGTCTTCTGCTATATGATTGACTACGTGGTCAGGTTAAATGGTTCGCTAGGGGACCAATTATGATTTTTGAATGTCGATCACATCTTGGATACCCTCCTAGGGCGTGACAAACACTTAGAATGACAATAATGTTGAATATTTGTTCTTAAGTTTATATTGATTTATACAATTAAATTACATAACCTAATTTCAGTTTTTTTTTAAAAAAAAATGTTTAGTCATGTAACTAATACTTGTTAAACTAATTTTAACATGATTTAGTACTTTAAAATTATGATCATTTTCATTGTGACTTATTTATTTACAATATTTGTTTTATGCAATTTCATTATTATTTTTTGTTGGATATTTTAGTATCACAGGAAACATCCTAGATAGTTGTGTCTTAGTAAAACTAAAGAAATATTTAAAGTACAAATAAATTATATGTTTGTATACATACTTTATTAGAAAAATTCAATAAAAATCTGAAAATTCAAAAAAATTCGAAGCTGAAAAATCTGAGTTTAATTAGTTTGATTTGATTTATAAATTTAAAAATTCAATACAAATAACCAAATTTGAAATAATCTTTAATATAATATTTAAAAAATTTGAATCAACCCAATCCACGTACACTCTACTTGTCATAAAACTCTCCGTACGTATAAGGGGGCACAAAGCGTGCAAATTAGGGCAAAAATATTATTGGCTAAAGAAAGAGAAATCAAATACAAATTTGTACTTTGTGAATTTAGTGCTGTCACAAGTTGATGATCCTGAATTTTTTTTCTTCAATAAAAGATACCTATATGATTAATATAATATAGTATTAATGCAGACAAAATGAGGTTATGTGTTTGAATATCATTGTTATTCATTATTAAAAAAAGAACTTATAGTTCTTGGTTCATTAAAAAAATTCAAATCAATAAATGAAGTTTCACGTTATGATTATTAAATTAAATAAATAAAAGTGTACTAATCAACAATATTTAATCACCAATTGTTCCTTTCTAATCATACATAGCCAAAAATAATTATAAAAAAAAAGTTGTACCAGAGACCTATTGTACGTGTATTTTGTACGTTTATTTTCAATGTCATACATGTATATTCGTCTATTATGATCGCAACTTAATTTCTACGTGAATTTATTATAATTATTTTCAAACGATATAATATTTTGTAGGGAATATATAATTTTCATTTGATTTGAAGATGAGAACAAGTAATAGTTAAATATCTGCCAAGTGGGCAATGCGTCTGCTATTATACACACAAATTGGTGATGTGTATATATAGTGACTGCTTGAACGCTTTGTACTAATAATAACATATGATAAAAAAAAACAAACAAATAGAATAAATGTGAACTTAGTCTGAGGTGATTTAGATTTTTAGAGTGGACCAAACCATCAAAGTTGAGAGGTGTGGTAGCTAGGATCATTATGATTCCTTAATGATTAATTAAACATCTCGAGTTTGATCAAAGAACATTTTTTAAAATATAAAATGCTTTAATAATGTGAATCTGAATTAATTGTATCTGTTAATATTGTTAAGTAGATAGATATCGATGGAAAATTTAGTTCAAGACGGAAGGATTGTTCAAAATCGTATTAAAAAGACCATCATGGTATCATTCCTTTTTTCATTAGATGTGAGATTCTTCAACCTAATTAAACCCCCCAAAAAGAAAAACAGAACTGATATTATAGTAAAGATGTGTGATAGAATGATCAAGATTTTTCCATTCATAATAAATTATCTCGAGTTCGAACTCTAAAAATTGAGAATATTTCAATACAAAATGTTTTACGTACTCTTCTCAATTGGTTTACCTCACTCGCATCTGCAAAACATTTTTCGATGACATGAACTATCTGATTTCATAGGTCATAATATCTACAATGTTGTTTGTGTTAGATTTTCATATCAAAATAAGTAAAAGATCAATTTAATTTGCGTAAAATTGATTTTCATAAATTTACCCTCAAATGATATATACCTGAATTAGGCCTCACGTGTTTGCACTTAATAGAAATTTAAATCTAAATAGTTTAAACATTAGATCATTAGGTGCGTTCATTTTAATTTATTAAGATATGAAGCACTTAATTGGTCTTAATCATTAAGATCCAGAACAAAGTCTCAATATCATTAATTAAAGAGGTACTTTTGTGTGAATAATATTCATCATCATGATGATCCACAATCACCAATCATCATTGCTATTTGCTAACCTCCTCTGCCATTACAACCACAACTACCACCATTGTCAATTGTTATTCCCCTTGTGTTGAAACAACAATAGAAACAGTAAATGAAGTAAAAACGAAACGGAAAAAACTTAAAAAAATTGTAAACCAATTTGAGTCCACAGAATTCACTGTGTCCTTAAGGAATTTAATCCCCTCACTGTATCCGAGCTTTTTGAATTACTTCCTCCCAGGATAAAACAGATTAATAATTACAGAGTAGCGGTACCTCAAACTCAGTAATTTTCAACGAACTCAAGAACCAGCAATGACTTCACACAGACTCGAATTTTGTAAGAAAATATATGCAGAAGAAGAGAAAATTTTTTATGTCTGAAAACACAGGATGAGTCTCCATTTATAGGGAGTATTGAGTGCGAATCTGCCTGTTCAGAACAGACATGGTGTCGATTGGGAACAAATGTGTCTATTCTAAGACATTTTAGGCGCAAAAATTAAAAGTTTGTTAAACGAACTAACTAATTAACTTTGCATATTAAATTAATTAATAAATAATTCACAAATTAATAATTCACAGATATCAGAAAAAAGGCCAAAGCCAAAGCCGAGCGACAACAACACGAGAAGACTCCCTTTACTTGATTCTTTAAGAGTTAGAGGAAGTGTTTTATAATATAAGAACACCACTTTTCCTCTATTTTTAAAATGAGGGAGAAATGACTTTTCATTTCCCTTTACTTGGTTCCCCACATTTTTCCTTTGTCTTTTCATCTTCATTTCTCAATTCACACTTATTACTTAGACCCAATTATTACGTACCATTATCGTCATCTCCCACCAACCACCTCTGCCATCAAAATCACTACCATTGCTAACAATTATTCTCAGCTGCTACCTCACTTATCTCCTTCATCATTCTAATTATATCAATTGGCATAACCTCTATCTCTATAGTCGTAACCACCTTGACTACCACCTTCATCATCACTACCACCACTAGAGTAAATTCCTACTACCAACAAGCTTTGCCGTCGCAACTAGTACGACTACCAACTACCATCATACATTAATACTGTCTTCATTACTACTATCAACCACTACGTATAAATTAATTATATACTATATTCACATGTTAAAATACAAACAAATTTAATCATCAAGTCTTCTTAATCATTCAAATGTAGATTCAAATTCAAACATCTGTACCTTAATAAAAACAAATAAAATCTTAATCGACCGATAATTAAATCGAAAAAGAAGAGTACTACTTAACCAAACCACCCTTAAATTAAACGTTTAAAAGGGTCCCAACAGACCAAAACCACCGATCCAATTTTATTGCAGTGCGTGGCCCATTTTGTTTCATTTATTGAATCACCGATGCTAATTAAAGATTTAGTCTATCATGTTTCTTTGACTCTCTGACTAGTCTAGCAAGTACTACCATTATTTCTATTTTGACTGTCAGAATTTAATTCTTTCTTCTTCTCTGAATGTTCTTATCATATCATTACTCTCATCACTTTATTGTGAATTCCTTTTTTGTCTGGTGTGTATAAAAATTTAATATTTTAAAAAAATATATATATTTACGTTTTATTCTGAACTCATTAATTTTAAATTACAGGTTCGATCTCCTTTGTATGTATAGGAAAGGTGAAAGCTTAGTAGAATAGTGACATGAAACAAATGGACCGGGGTAGGCAAAGAAGACAAACATCTCGTGATTCCTTTTTCTATCACAGCTAGAAATTGACACAATATTAATGTACAATTATAAGTATACATGTATATATATTTTCTCTTATTTAATATTTCATTTAGTGTTCGATATCTGTATTGGAGTTTGACTAATTTAAATTTGCATCGCGTAAGATCTTATTTGATGAAAACCTAGGAATCGAACATGAGACTTTTGATTATTGAAGGAATAACTACGTCCATTTCACCATATTCTTTGTTGGTCTAATCTTATTTGTTTGTTTGTATTTATGGCCTTTTGAACTCTTTTTAATTATGACGTATATGTTATTTTCACTCCATGTGAGGATGTACAAGCTTGAAAAAATCTAAAAACTTATTTATTTGTCTTATAATGTAGTGATAAAATTTTAATTTCTCTTTTTTGGGTAGTTGGGAAATGGTGGCCGGTGAGGGAACTTGTTTTGATATTTTGAATTGTTAATTATTTATTAATTACGTCGTGAATTTGTATATTTTAGGAAACTCATAATTTTTTTTGGTGTAGGAAGCTCTTGTCCTAATAGATTTAGGAAAGGAATATATTGTTCTGGATTAGAAAAAAGTTTGGGATTAATTGAAATTTATATATAGTGTATCTAGTTGAGTTTTCTAAAAGCATTGTAAACTTTTTCTTTTTCTTTCATAGTGGAAAACTTTCTCTGTCTTTGCTGGAAGGAGTAGGTACAGTCGAACACCGTTAAATTCTTGTGTTAATTTTCTTCTCTATTTTCTTGTTTGTGATTGTGTGTTAGTTAATCAATAATATTTCCGCAACATGAATTAATGTTAATCTTTTGATGAGTTTAAGTTTTATGGACTAACAGTACCATAAAAAGTATATATACAATGATATGGTCTAGAAAAATATACTTGCATCTCAAATATCTACTACATATATATAAGTGACAATAAACAGACACGTCTCGATTGACATGCCTACTTCAGCTACCTGCTTAAATGGCATCTATCAGTTGACGTGGCTGCTTTAGTTGCTTCAACTATGATTTTACAATATTACCCCTAATAAATCATTTCTTCAACTGCTTTAGCTACGATTTTACTATATCACCCTAATCAATTATTTTAGATGATAAATCGAGACTAAAAAAAAATTATATTGACTGCTTGCCTAAGCAGATTCCGGTGGGCCAATAAAAAATAATTTGTGGGCTTTTTAATTAAATCTTTTCAAGACAACTACGTATTGGTGTGTTTGCTTCAACAACTTCATAATATTTCTTTAGTTGCTTCAATTATAATTTCACAATATCTTAAAAAATTTATAGGAAAAATCCATCGATGTCACATAAATTGAGACTAAAAAATAATTTATATTGGGTCCGTGCTAGCACAGACTTACATTAATATGATTTATAAGATGCATCTCAAAAATATTTGGAAATTGCATCTTAGAATAAAAATGAAAGACAATAAAAAGTAGGGAAAATTTTACAAATCCCATAATTTGGGACAATAATTTTGGTTTATCCTAACCCTTTTCAAAATTACAAAAATCTCTGAAAGGGTAGCTTCTCGGGATCCATTTCTAAAAGATGAATCATATACGCTGATTCATACAAATCAGTTGAAATAAAAACGGAAACTGATTTAGATTCCTAAATTTAAGCTGAATAAATTCCA
>JBCEWC010002364.1:0-34872 GCA_038996855.1 Solanum aculeatissimum
CTTTTTTTTTATTTTCTTGATTTTATGTTTTATATTTGTAGTTTTGTACTAGTAAATTTATTTAAATAAATTATTTTTAAAAATCTATTTAATTGCGGACTCATATTTTCATAGTATAAAAATAAATTTATCATGCCAAATTTTTAAATTTTATTTATTCGTGGTTTCATATTTACATAATAGACAAAAAAACAAATTGGCACGTCAATTTTATTTTTTTTATAATTAATTTAATTGAGTGATTTTATCGATACAAAATAAAGTCCAATGATGTTAGATATATTCTCAAAGTTGAGTGACTTTGTAAGACATAAATACTATATTAAAATTACAACTTCCAAATTTTTATATGTAAATATAGATTGTTTATTTTACAATTGTTTATCATCTTTTCGATTTGAACAATAGATGGTCAATCTTTATTAAATTAAAAATTGACGTTTTATTAGTGGTGAATTTATTAAGATCATAATTATTTATTCTCAGATAATTCAAGCGAGAAAATAACAAATATGATGACAAAATTATTGTTTTCCAAACTAGTTAGAATCCACAAAAATTAATCTATTTTGATCTAATTACATGAAATAAAAAATTTCATAATAATTCAAGGGTATAATTGGAAAAAAACTTTTTGTGGAGTTTTAAACCAAGCACAAGATTAGATGCGAAATAATGAACCAAACACTTGATAAAAGATAATTCCTGCATTATTAATCCTTGTATTACAAATCCCTGTATTACTAATCCCTGCATTACTAATCCATGCATTATTCATTTTTGTACCAAACGACCCCTTAGAATTCTGGAGAGCATCGAGGAAGGGAGAAAAACTAGGGTTCCGAGTGAGTGATTGAAGATTGTCAAAGAGTTGATTGTTCTTCAAAATTCTAGGTATGTAAGGCTTTCTTAAAGCGTTAGATTGAGTTCGTCCATGTGTCCCTCCCTTCATATGAGTCGAATTGCGAGTAGATGTTGGGTAGTATAAATCCCATAATCTAATTCTTCGAGTCACTTGCATTTATTTTGAGTTCCATGCATAATTATGATTTAATTGAGGAGTTGCATGCTAGTTATATGAGATTAGAGTATAAAATTCATGATTTATAATTGAATCCTAAATTGCGTCATTCTATGAAATCCTTGTTGTATCGATTGAGTTGAAATCACGATTGTGATTGTCTGAGTTGAGAAATTTGAGCATGACTGAACTGAAGAGCATACCACTTGACTGTACATCCATATATAATGAACATCTTACGTGTTTTGTGTGATAAACATGATTGAGTAGAGTCTAAATGACCATTTGAGTTTGAGTCTGAGTCTTGATTGCATGCATAATTGAGGATCCTGATTCATTGAGTTGTTGAGTGATTAAGTTGAGTTTGATTGGAGGAGATATGACGAGATGAGATGAGATTGAGTTGATTTGACTGAGCATGTGTTTAGGAGTATTGAGCAACAATATGAGAGAGAGTAGATAATCATTTTAATCCATAAACTATGTTGCCCAATGTAAGATAGTTGCACCATTAATTCGGGCAACTCATGTCCCAAAAAGATGGACATTTATATTGGATCTGAGTGAGTTTGATTGTCCCTTACCTTGGCAAGTATTGGACAGGCATGGCAATGACGTCACCTTCGTTGTGCATCACCAAACTAAAGGTAGTGGGATTGGGTGTCGGTTAAAAGAAACTCCCAAGCAACACTTGTTTGAGCATACAGTGTTTTAAACGAATTGCATAACAATGAGTCTATTTTCAAAGCATGATTTTCTCTTAAACTACATATTTATCGAGTTGGTATGAGTTGGTTTCTGAGTCGAGTTGACTCATTTGAGTTTGAGTCTTTATTGTTTCCTTAGCCATTTCACATACCAGTATATTCCATGTATTGACGTCCTTTTAGGCCTACATCATTAATGAGACAGATACAAGTGATAGAGGCATTCAACAAGTGCGCCATTGAAGTCCAGAGTCTTGCTTCCAGATTTGGTGAGTGCTCCTTGCTATTCAGAGTAGCCCTTTTTTAATCTTTAATTTAATTTAGTATTTTTATTCCTTTAATTGGGGTAGCCATGGCATGTCAGGTACCTTCTAGACAGTTTGGATAGAGGCTTCATAGACTAGATTTGGGATTGTGGAGGTTGTCTGACTAGTCTCTTTCATACTAGTCTTGATTTGTTGAGTTAGATTGTTAATATTTATTTATTGATAGTTCCTGTACTTGAGTATCTTCTTTCGTTGTTGAGTATGAAGTGACGATGAAGCCAAGTGGTTCTCTGGGGGAATCAACAATGATTCTTCAAGTGTCGGCCACGCCAAGGGTACCCTCCCGGGGCGTGACAAAGAAGATGGAGAAAGAGAGGGAGAATGGGAACTATCAAAGGTGATAAAAGAAGAGTAGACAGATACAATAACTAAAAATAGCTCTACATATTCTATAATGGTGATTGAGTATTTTAGCAAATATTTCATATATAAAATATTTTTTATCATAATTTTCTCTAACTAAATATATATTAGTTATATTGTATTAATTTATTTTAGAAAAAAAAATAACAAGTCAAGTAAATAACAATTAAAATGTAGCTATTTTCAATAAATATTCAAATTGTAGTTAAAGAGTCCTTTTTTAGAAAAAAAAAAATTGGGGCAGGGGAAGAAAAAATAGGGAGAGGATTGCAATGTGGGGATTCTAAGGAGTCCTATTAAATATTAAAATATAGTTATATTGAAAATTTTCTCTAAAATGAATGAAAGAACTCTTTTTTAAATTAAAAAAAAAAAAAAAGAGCCCATCCAAACAGAAGAGCAGCAAAGTTGCATGCTTTGAACCAACGTACTGACCTACCCCTCTTCCGCAGGAGGGGGGTCGATTTTGACCCCATAAATTTGATTCTGCAAAAAAGGGTCTGTTCTATTCTCATTTATATATATATTCAAACAAAAAATGTTTGATTTTTTATATAAGATTCAAAAATGATTCATCTTTATATAAGATTAATAAGATATCGAATTCAATTCATCTTAATCAGATGTCTTTGACTCTTTTTATTTTTTTTCCAGATGTATATGGATTGTGGAGAAGCAAGAAAACTTGTTCCCTTTATCAGTAAAGGTTAAAGTTTCAATCTTTTGCTATTGGGTGTTTCTGAAAATTGATTTTATTACTATATCAAGAATGGGATTTTTTGGATTCAGATGAACAGTTTAATGGAATCCTATTTTTATGCCAGTTGATTGGAATGGCACTTTTGATATCTATGGATTTGATGAAATCATCAATGTTGGTGTCTATAATCAGTGAAGAGTTTGTTGTTTAGGGGCTTTAGTCTGTTGGTTGATTGGATTATGAGTTTTGTTAGTGTTTAATGAGGTTGTTATAGCAATGAGAGGCTAAAGCCTCTATTTTATTTGATGGATGCCACAAATAGGACTTTTTCTGATCTGGTAAAGTTACTGAAATCTTGGATCCCTTGGAGGTCTGAACCTGATAATGTATCCAGGGATTTTTGGATGCCCGATCACATTTGTAGGGTATGTTATGAATGTGATTCACAATTTACGTTGTTTAACCGTAGGCATCACTGTCGTCTTTGTGGAAGAGTTTTTTGCGCAAAGTGTACGTCTAATTGGATTCCTGCAACATCTAGTGATCCAAGGCCACTGCAAGAAGAGTGGGAGAAGATCAGGGTATGTAATTACTGTTACAAACAATGGGACCAAGGTTTAGTTTCGAGTGTTAGTAATGGAACTCAGATTCCTAACTTGCATATTAGTTCTTCGCCTTCTGCAACGACTAGTTTTATCAGCTTTAAGTCTAGTGGTACCGCGGACAGCAGTAACATTACCTTTGTATCGGTGCCACCTTCTTGTGTACTTAGTCCATGCAAATCGTCTGTAACAGAATCTTCTATAGACAAGCAGAATTTTGCATCAATTAGAGGGAGCTTTGATCCTGCTAATACAGGAGTTTTGGATCCTTCTCTAAATCAATATGCATTTTGTGCAACAAGGTTCATTCCGAGATCTTCTATTTTATCAGTTCAATTTCAAACAGTTAATGAATAAGAAATCAAACCAGCTATTATTTTTTCATTGAATTTTGTTTGTAAAGTATCAACATTTATGAGTTTCTTTGTTTTCAACTGTGAATGGGTAAATTGCCTTAAACACTATGGACATCTCTTTCTAAGTAGGGAAGAAGCACTTGTGACTCTACTTTCAATAGTATCTTAAATAGTATGCTTTATTGCATGGTTGAATCCTCTTAGGGATTTGTGTGAAATCAACCAAATGAACTCATGTGTCTATAAGGATGTAGCTCAGTACTCAGGTTCTGCACCAATTGTTACAACACCATCTTGCTTCTTAATTTTTTTTTTTCATGAAATCAAGTTTTCTCGAAGAAAATAGCACCTGACAGGATTAGTGTGTGAGGTTGTGATCCACAAACTGATGTAGGAGACACACCCTTTTACATGGCTTAGCCTCCCGAGTTGAAGGTATATTGTTTGGGATTAGATTGGCTGTAATTTTTTCTGCTCTGTGGAATTCAATTTCTTTCTCTGCTCCTCTCTTCAATCAATCAAGCTTATCTTTCTCTCCATGATATACTGACGCGGACCATATGTTAGAGGGTAATCTGGTTAAATCTGCATCTACTTATGCTATCCTATCAGTCTTTCCTTAGTCCTCCTAGAGAAGGCTTTGTAGTGGATTGCTGTTGATATACCATAGAATGCCCTCTCAACTCATATTTAGCCACTTAGTATGGAGGCTCAATGCCAGATATTGGCCTCCGGAAGTCCTTCTATTTGATTCCAGGTATTCAGCTGTCCTTGCAAAACTCTCCATAAATAAAGTAGATCACCAAGCTGGTTCTTTCTCAAGCAGCATTTGAGTGACTGTCTTTAGGATCCTACAGAAATTGACTAATTGTACTGACAGTGAATGAGATATCTGATCATGTAATGTTTAGATGGTTGGATGAACCAAACACTTCTAGAAACCTATTTGGAAGCTGGACAGGCATTAATTTGACACCATGTTGCAAGTGTAATCCGATTTTGGGATCACACACTAACTTTAAACTGAAACTTACAAGTGAGGGAATGGGCTTAGAAAACATTACCCTTGTGTGGAAAGAGAGAGGAGTGGAGAGAGAGGTTTTTTTCATGATGATTAAATTCAATACGAAGGAGCTCCTTATATAAGAGTTTTTTTTAATAACTGTGGTGTCCGGGCCAGATTTGCACACACCTAAACTAGTTCCTAAGGATACCTGCTACCTGTTACCTCCCCACCAACAATAGGTATCAGGTAACTCTATTTGCCGAGGCTTAGACAGATGGGATCTTTTTTTTAACACTATAACATATTTTATAGAAAAGTAATCATCAACATTAAAATACTGGAATTCAGAAAGATATTTACAACATCCTTGTTCTTCTTACAAGGATCCTAGTACTTTCAAAATTACATCTTAACTATATATATTTTTAGATTTACACCAAAACCCAATTAGAAGAATGCATCTAGATTTGATATTCTTCCAAGAGCAGCTTGTATCCTTGGAACATCTAATTTCCATTTGTCTCTGTTGCCACTGTTTCCTTCATTCTAGCTTGCCATAAGATCAACGGTGTTGCATGGCATTGTTCCACCTGAAACCCTTCAAATTTGTGAGCATATCCCATAATTGGTTGTGAATTGAGAATGGCACTGTCTACCTAGTGTTTTGTCTCCTCCGAGATTTGAACCTGAGACCTGAGGTTCTCCTCCCATATCATTGATCACTAGTCCATCCCCTTGGGTGCCTTTATATAAGAGTTATTAAACTATTCTTATGAGTATGCTAACTTATTTAAAAGGATTAAATTTGATGCTAGATAACCTCCTAATTAAGACACTATATTCTAGACTATCCTATAAAATGCTCTACTATGAATTTGAACACATTGTTATGACAATGAATCTGGACATATTCTTAGCAATTTTAAAATCCTTCTATTTTCAAATGTGTCATTTGTACCAATAAGCAAAAATCCCTTTCTTTCTCTCAAGTTATGCAGCAAAAAGTAAAAGAACTGATACCATAAGCAATGTCAAATCATTGTTAACTGAAGTTTGTTGCTTGGTTAAGGCCCTTGTGATGGTTGATGATGTGCGGGCAATGTGCGTACGCTTATTTACAATAGGCAAACCATCTCCCTGCAACCAGATGGGAAGTTGGAAGCATGACACTACTTCTATGCAACTTGTAAGATAATTTTGCCAGCTATACGACCTAGCTCAGAAATAATATGAGCATCCAATCCGTAACCTTAAGGCAATGGGTGGAGTGGCTCAAGACATTATAAACCTCATTGGAGACCCTTACACAACTGATGAAGGACAAGTGTATTTCTCTGACACCCTCACGTACATGTAACTTCTTGGATCTACACGTGGACTAAATGTTTTTTTGGTCTCCTTTTTTCTTTTTGAAGATTGAAGAGAGAGATTGCGCTCAACAAGCCAAAGAGTGCACCTGGAGCTGAGAGGAGAGTAAACTCAAAAGGCTAAGAAGTAGGCCTGCAACAAAGTTTGTGGCGCAATAGGTTGAATTGAGAGAAGCAGCCCAGAGCTACTCCATGGACTTAGTTGAGAGAGAGAATCTCAGAGCGATAAAACATGAAAAGAGAAAGTGATAGTGCAAACAGGCTCACCATAGTTTGGCTCCGATACTATGTGAATCTGAGCATCTAACCATAATCCATCGCTCCAATGGGTGGAGCGACCAAGGACCCTTTTACACAACCAACGAGGGACTAGGTCCATTTTTTATCATGTTTTCAGAACAAAAAAAAAAAGGTCCTAGGTCCGAGTCTCACTGCCGCCCAATATTAAAAAGAATCCCCTTGTGCTTGGTTCATGAAAAGGAATTAGGCCTACACGTGAGAACGTGTTGAAGACATAATTTAAGTAAATAAAATTATGCTCTCTCTAACATCTTAAGCTTTTAGATGAGATGGACACACAACTCAATACAATCCAATTCCACGTTCCCCAAATAAATGGGGTTGCGGGTGGTGGTGGTGTTATGAGTGACTTGACATGAGTCGTGATGTTGAGTCAAGTCAGAAAGGACAGCTTTCTTTGCAGATCACATGGCTTCTCGGCTTATACTATGCCCATTCTTGAACAACATACAGTATTTTCGACACCATTTACTTGTTGGACCGGCTTTTCTATTACGTACATAGATAGATTCATGCTTCTTGACATATGTTTGTATGACTTGGATCTTGACATATGTTTGTATGACTTGGAGCTGGATAATAATGTGGCAAGCATATATATATGTATATATTTGACAAAGGTAAAGTTGTATTCCTCAGCTTTATGGGCATGCTGGCAACCCCCAAAAAGATTTATATTGAAGAAGCCATAAAAAAGAAAACCAAGGCTTACTACTGCTAAGTTATAAAGAGCCTATAAAATCTAAAAACTGTCCAGCATCCTCTATACACTCCTTTTTTCATCAAAAAAAGAAAGGTCTTCATATATCTTGAACAGTCTTACGTCTGAGAGGAATGTGTATCATCTGCTGTAAGATTTATTCAAAGCACTTTGATTTATGTATGAAAAGTTTATCCTGAGCGAATCAATTACTTTGTGAGTTGCTTTACATTTGTAGTTGCTTGCTGTTCCTAGTTCCTACTACTTGTGTCCAAGAACACGTTTCATTATCAGTTAATTGTTTTTTGCTACATTATGGAATCAGGAGTGATGATGAAGAAGATGAATATGGTGTTTACCAGTTGGATTCGCAGGGCCATTTTCCCCAGGTTAATGACTACTATGGTCACATTCAGTATGATGAGATCAAAAAGGACTATGGATCACATAAAGAGTACCCTGATGGAGAACCTATTGATGAAAAAAGTGTGAGCAGTTCTTCCTTACACAATAGCTTTGATTCTCAGGCGTCTGAAGAAGTCCAACAGATTGTAAAACAGCACATTGCTGATGAATGTGAAGTTCCTCCATCCCTAAATATTCCAGAAGATATTAATGTAGAACCTGTGGATTTTGAGAACAATGGACTTCTGTGGCTTCCACCTGAACCAGAAGATGAAGAAGATGAAAAGGAAGCAGTTATGAATGATGATGACGACGACGGGGATGCTGCAGGAGGTTTACGGTCATCAAGCAGTTTTGGAAGTGGTGAATATGGAAGTAGGGATAGGTCAAATGAGGAGCAGAAAAAGGTTGTGAAAAATGTGGTTGATGGCCACTTCAGGGCTTTAGTATCCCAGCTTATGCAAGTTAGTGACCTTGCCATCGATGATGAAGATGAAAAAGAGAGTTGGCTGGAGATTATTACATCCCTATCATGGGAAGCTGCTACACTTCTGAAACCAGACACTAGCAAGGGTGGAGGGATGGATCCTGGGGGATACGTAAAGGTGAAATGTATAGCATCTGGACGTCGTGGTGACAGGTAAGCAGGTTTTCCTTTTTTTCATTTTTGTCCACAGTGCTGTTCAGCTTGTGTGTTGGATCCTTGCCGCTTATGTTACTAGTTAGGATAAGTAGCTACAGAAAATTTTGAAATAGGAAAATCAGAGCTTTGTTGAGATTTCATGTTCTCTCTCTCTCTTTCACACACACACACACACACAGAGAGAGAGAGAGAGAGAGAGAGGCAGTACTTTTGTTTGCTGTGATTTCTGAAGGAACCTAGAAATATTAGTCTCTTTTTGATACAATTCTATTTGATACACAAACGTACTTTTGTTTTCTGAAGAACTTTGAAATACTAGAGTCTCTCACTGATACAATTCTATTCAATACTTGGCTTCTTCTCCAGAACCTGTATTTCTTGCCTTATGAAGTATTTTGGTCAAAGTGATTCTTTGCAAAGTACGAAGCAATGACAATAATATTGACATAGTGCTTTTCCCTAATGATCTCGATCTGTAAGCTAAATATAGTTGTGCGAGGTAACGACTTGTGACATACATATGGCAGCTTTCTTTTGCTCATGAGTGGTGGGTTCTTGATCAAGAATAGAAATCATTTTCTTCTTCTTGTGTTCCCACTACCTTTTATACCTCTGTATTGTTGTAGCATATCTGTTGTGTTCTTCTTCTTGTATACATCCAATATAGTATCCTCTCATATGAAACTTTTCCCCCTTAAATAGTGTGGTGGTGAAAGGAGTTGTCTGCAAGAAAAATGTTGCTCATCGACGAATGACATCCAAAATAGAGAAGCCTCGCATATTAATCCTTGGAGGGGCTCTTGAATACCAGCGTGTCTCTAACCACTTATCAAGTTTTGATACTTTGTTGCAGCAGGTTTTGATGAATAACCTTGTCTTCCATATTTGAAATAGCTAGTGTTTGAATCTTGTGTTTATAGATGTGTATTGCTATTCAGGAAATGGATCATCTCAAGATGGCTGTTGCCAAAATTGAGGCACACCAACCAGATGTTCTTCTGGTGGAAAAATCTGTATCTCGCTATGCACAAGAGTACCTCCTGGCAAAGAACATATCACTTGTCTTAAATATCAAGAGGAGACTTTTGGAGCGTATAGCCCGCTGCACGGGTAGTCAAATAGTACCTTCAATAGATCATTTCTCATCTAAAAAATTAGGATACTGTGACATGTTCCATGTTGAGAAGTTTTTTGAAGAGCATGGTACAGCTGGAGAAAGTGGAAAGAAGCTGGCGAAGACTCTAATGTACTTTGAAGGCTGTCCAAAGCCACTGGGATGCACTGTAAGTCTATATTATCAATTACTTCGACGTCAGTAAGATAATTATTGTCTTATTATGTTCTAAATAGACACTTGAAAACCTGCAAATTGGTGGTTTCCGTCTCTTATCATGGCCAAGTTACTCTTACGACATCATATGTGTACATATTGCAAATTAGTCAGATAGACTTCTAAATATGTTTGGGCTCTCATGATATTTGTTGTCTCAGGTATTACTTCGTGGTTCAAATGGGGATGAGTTGAAGAAAGTAAAGCATGTCTTTCAATATTCAATTTTTGCAGCTTATCATTTGGCTCTGGAAACATCTTTTCTTGCTGATGAAGGAGCATCTCTACCTGAACTTCCTTTGAATTCTCCAATACCTGTAGCACTTCCTGATAAATCATCAGGTATAGGAAGGTCAATCTCAACAGTACCTTGTTTTACTAACACTGAGAAAACTCAATCAGCACTATGTGGTGATGCACCACAGAGATCAAATAGCAGTCCCACAACAGACCTGGTCAAGACTGCAAACCTTTGTGCTCAGAAAATGGGTATGACAGAGTTTCCTACTGCATTTAGCACTGAGACTTCCTTCCTTGGGCCCTCCTTGGCTGGTACATCTGTGGACAGAGCTATTATGCATATGATAGAGTCTTCCTGCTCAAAGTTTTCAGTAGCCAACAATATCCAAGATGCCCAAGGATACCATTTCTTGTCTACTGATTTTGCGCCTTCAGATAAAGTTGAACAAGATTGTTTGTCAAAGAATGTCCAGAAGTACAGTGTGGATGTGAACCAAAGTGGCTCAAATCCAATGGCTTTGCAACTAGACGGACAAAATTTTCATGATGAACTAGCTTCTTCAAAGGAAGATTTTCCCCCGGACCCATCTAATAACTATCAAAGCATTTTAGTTTCCTTATCATCCCGATGTGTTTGGAAGGGTACTGTCTGTGAAAGGTCTCATCTCTTTCGAATAAAATATTATGGGAACTTTGATAAGCCATTGGGTCGATTTCTACGAGACAATTTGTTTGATCAAGTAAAGCTCTCCCCTTCCCTTTCCATGTTTGCCAGAAATATTAAGAATATAATTAAGAGACCAAAAAGATCTTTTATCTTTTATTTTTCCTTTTCTTCTGCAGAGTTATAGATGTAGTCTATGTGACATGCCTTCAGAAGCACATGTTCAATGTTATACTCATCGTCAAGGCACTTTAACTATTTCTGTTAAGAAGCTGCCAGAGTTTCTTTTGCCTGGTGAAAGGGAAGGAAAAATATGGATGTGGCATAGATGCCTACGATGTCCACGGGTTATGGGATTTCCTCTAGCAACTCAAAGAGTAGTGATGTCTGATGCTGCTTGGGGTTTATCCTTTGGGAAGTTCCTAGAACTTAGTTTCTCAAACCATGCAGCTGCTAGCAGAGTGGCTAATTGCGGGCATTCGTTACACAGAGATTGTCTTCGGTTTTATGGGTATGCTCTTATTTGGTTTGTTGCCTGCAGTTTTATAAATTTAAGAGCATTTCAAATGTTTGTTCTCTTTGTTTGTCATGCTTAATTTTCAAATCTGTTGGCATGATTAGCTGGTTTAATGTTCTCCTCAATTAACAGTATTTCTCTCCCTTGGATTTTTTGATTGATTGTATTGTTCTCTTCTTTGCATGTTTGTTTTGCATAGTGCTAGCTAGTAAGTTATTTTGCCTATATATGAAAATAATCTGCATAAAAGTTCTATGGGTCCGAGTATAAAACTATGATTTCCCTTTTATTTTCAGCGTCTTTTGTGCTGTATCCATTAATTTGGATATTATTTTTATCTTTTGCAATGTTAATAAATTTGTGACTTGTGCAGTTTCGGTAAAATGGTTGCATGCTTTCGCTATGCATCAATTAATGTTCACTCAGTGTGCCTTCCTCCTGCAAAGCTGGATTTCAACTACGAGAAAAATCAGGACTGGATGCAACAAGAAGTGAATGAGGTGCGAAGACAGATTTTTGAGTGGTATAAAGTGGCATCTGATCTCACTGTGTACTTTTTCTTCATGGCATAATTTGAGCAGGTCATTGGGCGAGCTGAACGCTTGTTTTCTGAGGTTCAGAATGCAATCCGTCTTTTGGTAGAGAAAAAATCTGGTAGTCAATTTAACAGCAGCGCTAAAGCACCTGAAGCAAGAGGTCAAATTGCTGTTTTGGAAGGAATGCTGCAGAAGGAGAAGGAAGAATTTGAAGTAAAGTTTTCAGTTCTAAATATTAAATTGTCTGTAGATTTTGCATAGCCCGAGAGATATGAGTCCTAAATATGAAATCCAAAGGATTCTGAGAATGTGCTTGATTAAGGATAAGTTTAAAACCTTACCCGGAATCAATATTCTGTTAAGTATATCGTGTCCTGCATATATTACTAAGCACTTCCTCTCCTTCTCTCTGCACCTATTTTTGTATATGTTGGGTGTTTGTGGCAGTAATTATGAAGCATGAGTCTCTGCTTGTTCTCTTATACTCCAGTTATCTGTAAGGGATGTGCAAATAGGTCTCGTTATGATTCAGTATTTCTTCTTTTATTCACCTTGTGCTTGGGGCTCAAAATGGTGGAATTGTCTTCAGCTGCCCATGTTGCAGATTCTATCGACATCTTCTTCGATGCATCGGAACTTTACTTGCTTGCTATCATTATTATCCTCTTGCATTAGTATTTAACTTTCATGTGTATCACGATTCTAACATCATGTAAACTAATTGAGTGGAATTCTCTATTGTCTCACTTTATGTTAGGGTTTAAAGCCAATGATTTTGTAAAACAATTGCTAATTTTCTTTTTATGGGTTTTCCTGGGTGTTGTGTATTAGCAGGAATCTCTCCAGAAAATTCTGACCAAGGAGGCGAAACAAGTGCAGCCTGTCATTGATATTTTCGAGATTAATCGGTTGCGAAGACAATTTATTTTCCAATCTTATATGTGGGATCACCGTCTTGTATATGCGGCCAGCTTAGAATGTGAGTCTCCTTGTGTTACTGAAGAGAAACCTTCTGTCGGTAATGATAAGTTCACTGGTCCAGATAATCCTTCCAGGCCTAGTGACTGTTTGGATGTCGCTGATTCTGTTGCTATAACTCCAATACTTGGTGAAAAATCTAATGACGAAGTGAGTGGTAGCAAAAAGAATCACGTAGACACGGTTCATCAAGGATCTGAGGTTCTCTTTGATTCTAGTTGTGCAGTTGAGAAACCATCAGGTCTTCCCCTTGGAACAGAAAGCTTCTGTGGGTTGAACTCTGCAGAATCCAATACAGAGGGGTCTACAACCCTTTCTGATGGGCAGTCTGCGGTCATGGATAGTTTGTCAGATACTCTTGAGGCAGCTTGGACTGGTGAAACTACTACCGGTCCTGGAGTGCTGAAGGATGGTACTTGCAGATCTTCTGAACCACCTAAAGCAGATTTTTCAACAGCCAGATTAGCAGAAAAAGTAGATGTTGAAGACCCTGTGGAGGAACATAGCGGAGCTAAGGCGTCTGGATTTCCTCCTCCATTATCCTCTAAGAGCTCTGAAAGTGTGGAAGATGCTGGGGGATGGTTAGGTATGTCTTTTATTAGCTTCTACTGGTCACTGAACAAAAACTTTTTACCAAGTGCTCAGAAGTTGGATACACTTGGTGAGTACAGCCCTGTCTACATTTCATCATTTAGAGAGTCAGAGGCACAGGGTGGAGCCAGGTTGCTCCTACCTGTTGGGGTGAATGATACCATTATACCAGTGTATGATGATGAGCCCACAAGTATCATATCTTATGCACTAGTTTCACCAGATTATCTAGCACAACTATCTGATGAACTAGAGAAATCAAAGGATGCTAGTTTGGACTCTAACCTGACACTGCCGTCCCTAGAATCTGGAACTCTACAGTCCCTTCAATCTATGGATGAAATAGTATTAGAATCCCACAGAAGTCTTGGATCTATAGATGACAGTATCTTGTCCTCGTCCAGTAGTCATAGCTCTTCGGCTTTGGATCCGCTCTCATACACGAAGACAATGCATGCCAGGGTCTCCTTTTCGGATGATGGACCACTTGGGAAAGTGAAGTATACAGTGACTTGTTATTATGCGAAGCGCTTTGAAGCTTTGAGGAGGATATGTTGCCCATCTGAGATGGATTACATAAGATCTCTTAGCCGCTGTAAGAAGTGGGGAGCCCAAGGAGGCAAGAGCAATGTTTTCTTTGCTAAAACCTTGGATGATCGATTCATTATCAAACAAGTGACTAAGACAGAGCTGGAATCTTTTATAAAGTTTGCTCCTGCATATTTTAAGTATCTTTCAGAATCAATAAGCTCAAGGAGTCCTACTTGCTTGGCAAAAATTCTGGGTATCTATCAGGTATTTTTTAACCACTCTTGATTACTCCAGCTTCTCAAATTTTTTAATTATGATTTATAAGGTTATTCATATTACCAAGTGATCGATATAGTCTTAGAGGTGAAGATACCTGCAACAGCACAGTACTGCATTTATTGTGAATCTAGTATTTCTTAAGGGGCAAAGACGAGTATCACATCTGGAAGGTGCGCTTAATATTATTTATAAATAGTTGATGGTTTAACTTGACATATTTGAGCTACCACTTGCGTTTGTTTTTCACTTTTTACTTTCACCTGAAGTTTTCACTAGGGTTGGTCTGGTAAGGAAGGCACAATCCATTTTCTCTGGTGTCATTGGGTAATCGAGATACCTCGTTTTTGGCTCTTCACTTTTAGAAGGAAGATGATGGTCTGTATGAATACACAAATCATCTTTATGGTCTGGAACGTCTTTCGAATTATACATCCTCTGTCCCATTTAATGTGGCACCCTTTGACTTGGCACAGTGTTTATGGAAAAAAGGAAGACTTTTGAAACTTGTGATCTAAAATCATTCTTAGATATTTGTGTGTCCGAGAATCATTTCACTAAGGGTAAAAGGGAGATTTTAAAGTTAAATTGTTTCCAATTAGAGTAAGGTGACATTCTTTTTGGGGCGGACCAAAAAGGAAAAGTGTGTCATATAAAATGGGACACAGGATGTCTTTCGAATTATACATCCTCCATCCCATTTTATGTGGCACCCTTTGATTTGGCACGGTGTTTACGAGAAAAAGGAAGACTTTTGAAACTTGTGATCTAAAATCATTCTTCGATATTTGTGTGGCTGAGAATCATTTCACTAGGGGTAAAAGGGAAATTTTAAAGTTAAATTGTTTCCAATTAGAGTAAGGTGACATTCTTTTTGGGGCGGACCAAAAAGGAAAGTATGCCACATAAAATGGGACAGAGGGAGTAGTTTTTATGGTTCCATGGCCTTGTGAGTGAATTGACCACAAAACAACGGCTGTGTATGGTTCCATGGCCTTGTGAGTGAATTGACCGGAAAACAACGGCTGTATATTTCTCTTCTTTTCTATGAAGACAAACTTTGATGTGTAATTAGTGTCTAAAATAATAAGTTTCCTTCTTGTTCCTTGACTCCGTCACAGTTTAATCTTGGGCATATTCTCAAGACATTATATCATGAACTATGATTATGAGTATCTAGTCTTTTTGCGTAATTATGTTTGTTGTTTATGTGAAGGTGACATCTAAGCATCTTAAAGGAGGGAAGGAATCTAAAATGGATGTGCTAGTTATGGAGAACCTTCTATTTGGAAGGAATCTAACGCGGCTTTATGACCTTAAAGGATCTGCCAGATCTCGTTACAATTCCGACTCTAGTGGAAACAATAAGGTCTTGCTGGATCAGAACTTGATTGAGTCTATGCCAACTTCGCCTATTTTTGTTGGAAACAAAGCCAAGAGACTTTTGGAACGAGCAGTCTGGAATGACACTGCTTTTCTTGCAGTAAGTTTACGACACTCTCTTCATTCCAATGAACTTATTCTAAACTCCTAGTGGACTATTGAGGTCTGATAATGGAAGGGTTTCATGTCTTTTTTGTCCACTAGAACTATGTATTGCAGTTGATTGAATCACTTCTAACTTATGTGATGGTTGTATCACTTCCAAGTGGAAAGAGTCCGTTTGACATATGGGGCGAGAAACGAAGAGAGAAGCACTTCTCTAACCAGGAGGAGCTGGTTACCGCTATGTTGCTTGGACTCTTCAAGAAAATCAACGGTGCATGTCGGATACTTTAAAAGTAGTGCATTTTTGGAGGATTCGACGCAAGTGCGGCGATATTTTTGGAGAGTCAGAGCAGCATAGCTGGTTGGTGGTTGATGGTTCCGAAATGAACCTGGGGGTTGTTGAGTGTGATCAATTCGTACCATTCAAGGTGGCGGATTTAGCATATCATCAACGAGTTTAGCTGAAGCATTTTCAGCATGGAGTATAGATATATATGTGAAAAATCACTAAAATTATCAAATTTAGAACCCGTAATTTCAGAAGTGTAATGGGATCAATAGTAAGTACCTAAGGTTGAACCCATCAAATTTAGCTCCTTGATCCGACTCTTATTATTCACCTTGAACAATACCCAACCTCTGTGCAAAGGAAACCGAAAAGAAATAAGCTCAAGGATATCTATGTTTCTTTCTAATTTGATCATATGTTGTTTAGTCACTCCTCCAAACTCAAACCCTTCATCATCCTCTTACTAACAAGCTATTATATTTGTTGCCTAATCCCATATACTTGTGTGAGTTTTATTTTTGCAGAGTTGTTTATGGTTTGGACTAATTTAGTAATTCTTCTTGCAGTCAGTTGATGTGATGGATTACTCACTATTAGTTGGTGTCGACGAAGAAAAGCATGAACTCGTTATTGGGATTATTGACTTCATGAGGCAGTATACATGGGACAAGCACCTGGAGACATGGGTTAAGGCCTCTGGCATCCTTGGTGGACCTAAGAACGTGGCTCCGACTGTAATTTCACCTAAACAATACAAAAAGAGGTTCCGGAAGGCAATGACCACCTATTTCCTGATGGTTCCAGACCACTGGTCACCTCTTACTGTTACTCCCAACAAGTCACAGAATGATTTGTCTGGAGAGAACTCACAAAGTGTAAAATCTACCGAGTGATTCTGTATATTTGATCATATAACTGGGATTTCCCATTATAGCAGGTTCATATATTTCTCCCCATTTTTTCAATTCTTTGATATGCAGTTTGCAGCTCCATGGGTATTCTCCTTAGTGAGGGAACACAATTACTTGTTTAGAAGACATTGCTGGAGAATATAGTTCTAGTGAAAGGTTTCTCCTGCATAGGCATAGGTTTACCTTCAAGAAAATTCTTTTGTACATTTTTTTTAATCATGATATTTTTTTCCTTGTGTAGAACACAAGTTGTACATGAGTTACAAAGGATCAATTACAATTTTTTGGTCAATGCATGATTTTAGATTAAGTTTATGCTGCTGAAGAGTTTGTACATGATCTTTTATAGTAATAAATTTGGTATGTTATTTTTTCCTTAGTTTCCTCCCAATGGATTTGATCTGTTTTCTTACTTTATATTCCTTTTGATTTGTCTTAAGGGAAAAAAGTCACTGTAAACTTCAATATCTTTTGGTCCAAGTAAAACACAAGACTTTCAAGTCTCCAATATTTCTAGGCTGGAAAACTGGACTTTCTGAATAGTGTTATTGTTGAACAACAACATTGTCTAATATCAAGTTAGTTGGGATCAGCTGTATGAATTTTTGGTATCATATTTTGATATTCTGCACTCAAGGATCATCTTAACATTTAGGGTTCGTTAGATTTGAAGATAAGTTATGTTGGGATTGATTATGTTGAGATTAGTTATGTCGGGATTATTTCTTATTGATTGTTTGATTTGTTGTACTAAAATTAACATGCATTGCATAGTTTTAAAAAGTTTTTTACTTACGAAAACTACCCGCCCACCTTATTTAGTAGAAAAAGAATTTAAGGGATCTCATAGAGTATTTTTATCATAAAAAGTTAACATTTCAAGAATTTTAGATCAAACTTTTGATAAACTTTGAATTCTATTAGCCCTACACTAATTGCATTGTTTTATTCTAGGATAACTGATTCTGTTGTTATTATTCTATATTATGGGAGGAATAAATTATTTGTGTATTAATTACTAATCTTAATATAATATATCCATGATTAATAACCAAACAAAGGATAAGGCAATACTAAATTTTATCCCAAGACTATCCATAGGTGGCTCAAGGGGGAAGCAAATAAGTCATTTGCTTTAGACCTTGAAAATATCGAGCCCCAAAATTATATGATTTTCTTTGAGCAAAGAATATAGATTTGACTAGTTTAGGGTATAATTACGTGCCTTTAATTTTTAAAGTTACTTTCGGTGCCATGTTTATTACGCTAGATACTTAGATACATGTATATCAAATATATGCTGGTCAAATTGGTTGCAATTTATTCTAGATACACTATATCCAAATTTGATTCGTATGTATATGAGATGGGCTAACTCTCTCGCTCGCCTCTCTCACATCTCATACACCTCCCTCCTCTTGCTCACCTCTCTCCCTGTGTATCTTTATTTCAAAATCTATCTGGTATCAAGTATACATGTATCTAGTGTGATTCACATGTATTTGGGATATACCAACTCTCTCGCTCTCTCCTCGTATCTATATTTCTAAATGTATCTGGTATTAAAGCTTCATAGTATCTTTGATACATGTATCTGTCTTGAAATCTGGTATGAAATTATTAATTAGTGAGAAAATATCTAATTATTTCAAATTATAGAGTCGATTAATATTTGTGTAGAAATGTTTGTGTCATTAGGGAGTTATTGTTTGGGAAAACCAAATCCATGTCTCTTTGAAACAAACTATTTACATTCATATACTCACTTACATTTATGCCCTTAGTTAATTACAATTTATACCCTCCTAATTTGTCTACTAATAAAATTCGTGTGCTGCTGACATCAACACCCATACTATATAATACCAATAGGGTATCAATATACCGAAAAAATATCACAGAGGATCGAATTTAGTCTTATATGATACCGATATGGTATCAATATACCGACATAGTATCACAAAAAATATTTTTTCTACTAATTTAAAATTTAATAGATAAGTTTGTGACTTTAATAATTTTTTCTTAATTGTTTTATTTCTTTAAAAAAATCCAAAACTATATGATACCGATAGGGTATCAATATATCGATGGAATATCACAAATAATATATTTTCTACTAGTTTATAGTTTAAAAATAAGTTTGTGAAATAATTTTCTCTTAGTTGTTTTATTTCTTAAGAAAAGACCCCAAAACTATATAATACCGATAGAGTATCAGTAAAATATATTTTCTACTCATTTAGAGTTTAATAATTAAGTTTGTGACTTTAATAATTTTTTCTTAATTATTTTATTTCTTAAAAAAGAGCCCAAAACTATATGATACCGATAGAATATCACAGAGAATTAAGCCCAGTCCTATATGATACCGATAGGTATCACAAAAAATATATTTTCTACTAATTTAAAGTTTAATAATTTTCTTCAATTATTTCTTAAAAAAAGAGAGCATAATCCTATATGATACCCATAGGGTATCAATATACTGTCAGCGTATCACAGAAGATTAAGTTCATCTTATATGATACCGGTATGATATCAATATATCGTCGGAGTATCACAAAGGATTAATTCATAGCAGTCATGTTGATATCATGTTGACGTCGTACTGATGTCATGGACAAAATAAAAAGAAAAAAGTGGGATAAGAGGGTAAATAGTTTGGTCATTGGTCTATTAAAGGTAAATAGTTTTGATTGGATCTAATTTAAGTAAATAATTTCACATTGGATCTATTTTATGTAGTTTTTCTTTTTATTTTATTTTCGTTTAAAATAACATTAGATAGTACCAAAGAGTTCAAAATTTATATTTAAAAAACAAAAAAACTATCTGCCTTTTACCATAAATTTTTTAGAACTTTCAATTAAATAACTCAAATCTTCATATTAATAAATAATTTTTTTTCAACAACATCCAAGGTAATGTATTACAAAAATCTGACTAACATCTGATTAACTAGAATTAATTCTTAGTTTGATATTACTATGTGCATTTAACTAAAAGTTTTATGTCATATTAAGAATAATTAATACATAAATACAGCAAGTATGCAAAAATATTAAGTACAACTCTACTACTACTACTGTTATTATGTGTATTTATATATACTTAAAACTATGTATACTAACCCAACATACCAAACGAATGTAAGAGTTATTAGTAGAAAAATCGAATGTCCAAGAAATATTTAATGTAGTTCAAACTTAGGTCATTTAAAATAACTGCAGCATTTGTAATAGGTAACCAATATGTAGCTTGAGTGTTGTTTTTATGGTTGAAGAAATTATTGAAAATACAATTAGATAAATTAAAATATTTAAGATAAGTTTCCATTGGAACTTGATATATCATCTTTAGAAGAAACAAGATGGTGTATTTGTAATTTTCTTTTGTGTGTATAAACTATTGAAAATATAATTAAGCAAATTAAAGCGTCATATTTTAAAAAGAAAAAGATCCATATAGTTAAGTCCAAAGTGTTTGTTACACTCGGTAAAATAACCAAAATATCTTTAGGTGAGGAAATGTGTTTTCCTAAACTCTTTTGGCAAATTCGAGGTCGGAAACACGATCAACATGAAAAATTGTGTGGAAAAATGATCCTGGTTGATTTTTAAAGCAACCAGATTAAAAGATAATTTTTCGAAGCGAAAACACATTTTCCAAATACTTGACTGGATTTTCAAAAAAAATTCTACGGGATTGGAAAAATCGATCGGAAAATTTTTGAAAAAAAATGTACTGGTACGCAGCAGATCCGCGTCACGGACTTGGTTCACCTAACTATACCAGCGAAGTTCAAATTTTTTTAATTGTTGGAGGGGCATTCCAAACATTTCTCCACCCCTCCTAAACTCAAAACACGACCAATATAGGTCGTTTTTGGCCTAAAAAAATTTTCTAAACCCATTCTAAAGTCCCTCATGCTAAACACAAAGTAGAGACTTTAAGCGAAGAAGAGGATAAAGAGCTAGGGTTCAGAGGATCGAGGTCAATTTTTCTCGAATTTGATTGTTCTTCGATTCCCAGGTATGTAAGGCTAACCTAACGCATGTGATTGTCCTCCCATGTGCCAAATGATAGTGATTGAATGAGTTATGATGATACTAATGTTCCCATGATTTCATATTTCTTGAAAACTTCTATGAATGTTTAACCTACTCTGCTTATACTGTATAATTGATTATCTCTATAAACTTGTCTCTTGAACACATTATTTTGAAGTTCTTTATTGAACATAAACCCCATATTTTATTTACTAACACTTGTAAGAATGAACTTAGGAGATGAGTCTAAAGCCATGACAGTACGAACGAGCATGTGATAGTGATTGTGATCGTAATTTGAGTGTTGATGATGATGTTAATGAAATTTGATGTTCTCGGAGTCTTAAAGATTATGAAATTAATCTTAAGATAATGTTCCTAACCAAAGATTTGATGGTTGATGTAATAAACCGAGTTGACAATGTCCAATGAGACTAATTGAATAAGTTAATTGACGAGATTGATATCTTATGAGCATGTTGAGTCCTGGGAGGAGTATTGAGCACCGAATTGAGTAAGAGTAAATAACAACTCAAACACAATAACTATGTAACCAATGTAGGAGAGGATTGAACAGTAAAACTGGATGTTTCTTTTTGTCCCAAAAGAGGACTTGATGTTATTTATTGTGGATCCACTGATGGGATGTCCTTTACCCTGACAAGGTACTGGATAGGTGTGGCAACGACATCACTTCGTTGTATCATCACCGGCTCATAGGTGATGATTGTCGATTAGAGAAACTCCCAATAGGTTATGATGGTATCCTAATGTGATGATTGAGTTTCTTACCTTTTGAGTTGAGTCTCTTGAGTTGAGTTGATATCTGAGATGAGTGATGTTTAAGTCGATTATCTTATATGATGTCTTTTCCTTCCCAGCGATTTTACATACCAGTATATTTCATGTACTGATGTCCATTTAGGCCTGTATATTTTCATGATGCAGAGACAAATACTCAAGATCATCAACATGCGCATCGTTGAAGGTCTTATCTTCCTATAGCTGATTGGTGAGTCCTCCCCAACATTTGGAGGATGTCATTCATATTTCTATTTCTTCTGAGTTAGTGTCACTTTTATTTGCGGTAGTCATGGTCTGTCATGGTACCATCTAGACTATAGAGGTAGAGACTTCATAGACTAGAATACAATGAGTTGATGTTGAGGTCCTTCTCTTCTTGAATTGAGTTGTTATTTAATCTACTCTTATGTCACATATGTTGAGTTTGACTTTGTAGGCCCATGGCCATTTATTCATTGAGTTAGACTGTTAATTGTGTTGCCTACCATATTGTCACTTATTTTAAGTATTCCGCGGATGTGAATGATTGAACGATTGTTATAAGGCCAAGTGGTTCGCTTAGGGGCTAGAAATAGTCTCTGAGTGCCGGCCACACCTAGGGCACCCTCTCGGGGCGTGAAAAACTTGGTATCAGAGCACAAAGTTCAAGTGTTCTAGGGAGTCTATGAAGCCATGTCTAGTAAAATTTTGTTTATAGGTGTGTTGTTCACCACACATTATAAGTAGGAGACTATAGGACATTAGGAATGTTTACACTTATTTTGTATTTTGAGTTTGGGCGATAGAGTTTAACACTATTAAAATGTCTATCTGATTCGTGCGTTACACATTTGTAGATCATGTCTCCTAAGCGTACCGCCACCCAACGAGAAGCCTTAACCTCTAACACTGAGAATCCCCCACCAAAGGAGGTTCTTACTCAAACAGGGATGAGAGGACGGGGTCGACCTGCTCGAGCTACTGGGGTTCCACAAAAGCCTACTACTCATCCAGTCCCCACTTCAAAAGCAGACTTTAGGGGAACCATTACTATGCTCACTCAGCTAGTGGTCTCCTATAGAGGTAATTGGGGATCACAAACTCCTAGTTCTAGCTCCCAAGAGCCCACTGTTGCAAATAGACTTAGGGATTTCTTGAGGATGAACCTGCCAGTCTTCATAGGGTTGAAGGTTGAGGATGACCCGTAGAACTTCATTGATGAGATGTGGAAGGTCTTGAAGGCTATGCATGCAACTGAGGCTGAAGGAGTTGAATTTGCCTCCTATCAGCTTAAGGATGTGGCGAATGTATGGTATAACTAATAGGAAGAGGGACGAGGTGAGGATGCTGAGCCCACTGAATGGAGTGAGTTTGAAAGTGTTTTTCTCGATAATTTCTTTCCTCAGGAGTTGAGGGAGGCAAAGATTGAAGAGTTCGTGAACCTGAAGCAAGAGGGGTTGACTGTCAAAGAGTATAACCTCAAGTTTATTTAGCTATCCAAGTATGCCCCAGATATGGTCCAGGACATGAGGGCCAGGATGAGAAAGTTTGTATTTGGCTTAGCCAAGCACATGAAGAAGCAGTTCAAAGCAACACTGTTGATTCTAGGCATGGACATCTCTAGGCTTATGGTTTATGCACAACAACTAGAGAAAGATAAGAAGAGGGACATGAAAGAGCATTTGAGTAAGAAAGCTAAATCGACAGGGCATGAGCCTAACCAACATAAGCAAAGTAAGGGAGATAAGTCATACATCCAAAATATGTCTTCTAGTTATGCACCATCCTCAGCAAGTGCACCCGTCCAACATAACAGGTATGATAAGAAATAAGAAATCTCATGGTCATTCAAATTTCAAAGATCAGGGTTCTCAATCCCAAGCTAGTGTGACTCAAAATTTTATAGGAAAATCATCTTGTGGTAAGTATGGCAAACTCCATCTAGGTGAGTATCGTGAGGGCACAAATATTTACTATATATGTAGACAGGCTGGCCAATTCCAAAATGAGTGACCTATGAAGAGACAGGGTGATGGAGGTAACAAAGCATAGTCCTCCGCAACACCCCCAGTCAACAGTAATCAGAGGGGTACCACTATGGGTACAGACGAAGGGACAAACCATCTATATGCTATGGGTAATCGATAGGATTAGGGAGTCGCACCAGATGTTGTCATCGGTATGCTTCGAGTCTTTACCTTTGATTGTTATGCATTACTTGATTTGGGTGCCACTCTATCTTTTGTGACTCCCAATGTGGATAATAAATTTGAGATTCTTCCTGAGTGCTTGCTTGAACCCTTTGTGATTTCCACTCCTACTGGTGAGTCTATCCTAGTTGAAAGGGTCTATAAAGATTGTGAAGTATTTGTCGATCATAGGGATACCTTGGCTGACTTGGTAGAGTTGGAGATGGTTGACTTTGGTGTGATTCTTGGCATAGATTGACTTTATGTCTGTTATGCCTCCATTGATTGTAGGACTCAAATTGTTAAATTCTAATTCCCGAATGAACCTGTCCTAGAGTGGAAAGGAAATTTTGTTGCACCTAAGAGTAAGTTTATTTTATACCTTAGGGTCAAAAGGCTAATCTCCAAAGGATGTATCTATCACCTCGTGCGAGTTAAGACTGATGATGTTGAGTTTCCTACTCTTGAGTCAGTCCCGATTGTGAATGAGTTTCCTGAGGATCTTCCTAGAGTCCCTCGTGATAGGGAGATTGTTTTTGGGATTGATGTTCTTTTTGATACTTAGCCTATCTCTATTCCACCTTATAGAATGGCCCCTGCTGAGCTGAAAGAGTTGAAAGAGCAGTCTAGAGAAGGGCTTTATTAGGCCGAGTGTTTCTCTTTGGGGTGATCCTGTCCTATTCGTGCAAAAGAAAAATGAGTCCCTCAAAATGTGTATTGACTACCGCCAGTTGAACAAGGTAACAAACAAGAATAAATATCCCCTCCAAGGATAGACGACTTATTTGACCAACTCCAAGGTGTCACTGTTTTCTCTAAGATAAACCTGAGATCAAGCTATCACCAGTTGTAAGTGAGAGATAATTTTCTGAACTCGATATGGTCATTATGAGTTCTTGGTAATGTCCTTTGGGTTGAAAAATGCACCTGCAACTTTCATGGACTTGATGAACAGAGTATCCATGTCATCACTCAAGCATTTTTTACCTTCCACTGACCTAATTTTGTAGGATCACTTGGTGCAGGATCACCTTCATCTATATAGCCCTATAACTCTTTTCCAGTGACAAATAATTGAAATTGAAATTCTCAAGCGGAGTAATTTTTTCTGGTGAAACGAACATTGAATGATTCAAAGTGATTTGAAATCATATTTTTGAACAACAAAATTAAAAAACCAATGATATAAAAAAATGGCTAGAAAAATCAAAGATCAAGAGCCCCAAATATTTAGGACTAATTATTGATTAACAACAACAAAAATACTTCATAAAAATATTTGAAAGTTACTAAAGATCCAAGACTTTATGAATCAAAGAAGATAAGACTATGATACCATGTCAAGAACAGAGAAAACACAAGAAACTAAGAAATGATTGTTTCAATTTATTGATCCAAATGCATAAGAATACATCAGTATTTATACAAAAGAGAAAATATTCCATCCTTAATGTAAATCCTACAAATTAATGTGCATAATATTCTACAACTAATGTTACACAATATTCTACACTAAATGTAGCATCTAAAATATCTCTTGCATATATTTCACAACTAATGCTACACAATATTATACACTAATGTAACATCTAGAATATCTCTTGTTTATATTCTACAATTAATGTTACACTATATTCTACACTAAATGTAGATCATACAGGATATCCTATGATCTTTCCATTATGCTAACACGTTATGTGATTGTGATGCTATATTTGAATAGATTTTGGCGATTCAGAGTATCGTGAAAGGAAAAAGCTTTGGATTTGACTTGATTCGAGACTTTATCTAACGCAAGTGGATTCGTTAAGTATGATTGAACCTTGTATACTCCTATGTCAATGAAATTGAATACTTTGGGATAGAATTATATACTTGTAGGATTTGATCATGAGAAATCGGATTGGGTATTGTTCATATGGCAAAATTTTGACTTGTAAGTTAATTGTGAGTTCGTAGTACATGGAATTTGTGTATATTGAAATAGTGATGAGGTTGGGATTATATTGTGAATACTTGTGTACTTGTGAGTTACTCGGTTTTGATTATTGAACTATATGATTCATATGGATATCTTGCATAATTCCATTGCGATGAACATGTCTATTTGTGCATTTATTATGTGTTTGCTTGATGATTCATTGTAAATGAAAAGCTGAAGGAAAATGTCCGGCTAGAAAAAAAGAAACAAAGAAAAAAATAAAAAGCTGAAGGGAAATGGTTCCGGCTAGATATGAAAGTAAATATTGAAGCAAAATGGTTTCGGCGGATACGTGTCCGTGTGTGGCCCCCATGGGTTTCGATTTGATGTAATTGACAGATGTGTATTGTAGGACAGACATGCATCACGATTATTTGACATTGCATCATATTATTTTCATTTCATTGCATTCACTCCATCTTATATCACTCTTGATTGCTACTATTATGTGAATTGCTTACGAGCCTAGATATGTATTGTATCATTTGACTTGTTTATAGTTGGATCTTTTTGAGATTTGGTGCTATATGATGAGTATATCTATACCCTGGTGATTTCCTTATATTGCATACATTGTGCTGAGACTTTTCTGAGTGCAGGCTTGTAGTTCGGGTGTATGTGGTTGGGTGTTAAGGAGTATTTGTGTTCATTGGTTTACTTTAGGTTAGTTTTCATTTGCTGAGTACCCTGTGTTTTGGTGCTCACCCCTTGCTACATTTTTGTAGGTTGTGAGCTCGATCCTCCTTGTTAGCTTCCTTCACTTTAGGATCGAGCTTCAGGGTCACTATTGAGGTAGTTGCTTGTACTTTCGGCAGACCTTCGAGGATTTTATCTTATGTTATGTTCTATTTGAGGACTAAACATTGAGACATGTATTTTCATTTGCATATTCTTATTATACAGATTTGTACATGTGATACCAGTTCTAGAATAGTTGTAGTATTTAATTTTCTACGTTTATCTATCTTGTTAGACTGTTTATTATCCACTTTTGTTATTATGTTGAGTTGGTTTGATTTGAACTAACTCACCTTGATGGAATAGGTGAGTGTCATCACACCCGGATTTATGAATCTTGGTCGAAGCTTTTACGACTTCAATAATTCAATTTATTTGTATACCTTTTCATTCTAGCTAATAACTATACAAGTGTCTAATTGTTTCTAGACAAGTCAATTTTTGTTCTAGTTACTACCTTAAGAAATTATATATTACAAATATACGTGGTGCTAACAAGGTTCACTAAAATATATTAAGGAAAAGACAAGTAGTGTCTTCATACATAGTACTACAAGTTTATTTTTCTAATTAACCAATGAACACATAAAGAGATATAAAAGAAGTGATCAGATGATGTCATTGATAATTAATATGTCTATCTATCATATACTTTTGCATCCAATAGGTTAGATAGCTTCTTATTCATTCCAAGTAAATTAATCAAATACAATATAACATTATTAATTGACCAGATCATTTCACTCATGACTCCTCACCACCAACAAAAGTTATTCCACTTTTATTTTACCTGACATTTTTTTTAAAAAATAAATATTTTTAACATTAAAATTCATAATTTTCTCTTAATGACATGATCATTTATAATCATAAAAATTAAGATATAAAATGGAGGTAATGATAAGCTACATCATAGTTGTAGCGTATAAATCGTAAATACTAATTCAGAAGATTTACAAATTTTCATAGTGAAAGTGAATCTGTAACAATCACAACTCGCATAATCAATACACCCATAGTGATATACGGACAAACTATATGGACTAGTAGGGTTGATTGGCACCACTTATGAGTGGATCCAATCCAATAATTATTTTTCAACAATAATTAATTAATCCCATAGTAGTCATAGTATGAATTATTATGTATATTCCTTTCGCTATTTATTATTTTTTTACTAATAGAATAGTAGCGAAAAATTATGCGGATAAATAAATATATATTAGTTAATTAGCTAATATAGCATAATTTGAATAAATTACAGCTCATGGCAAACATTGTATAGAAAAATATACAAACACTATAAATTGTATAGGGAATTATACAAACGTTGTGCATGAATTGTATAGCGAAATATACAAACGTTATACAAAAACTGCAAATTATTTACTTAATTATATGAACGTATACAAACGTTGCTATAACTATAGTTATGAAATATAATTATCCAAACTATGACTATGAAACATAATTAAAATATTTTTAATTGGGTATATGTAAAAATTTCTCGAAAAGTTATCATAATTGATCTATTTTGTATTGATAGTCAACGCTGTAACTCACTATTTTTTTTTTTTTTTAGGATATATAGTTTATTGGTTTGTCTTTGGATAGTTGTAAGTTATCATTTCATATTTGTGTTAGTATGGTATTGTTTTGATAAATATATAATTTTGTTTTTATTTATGACTTTATATTATTTTTTACTATTATATCAGGTCACATATCAATAATAATCTAAAAATAAACTTATAATTTTATAAAGAAAAATAAGACTCGAGGCATAATTATAATAAAGAAAAAGACAAAATAAAATTACATTGTAATAAGTGAAGGCTAAAAAAGAAGGAAATATAATGGTGTGATCATACCAAATGAGTTGTTACATAAAATTGAATTCTTAATAACTATTTAACAATGAATCTAACAACATGACACAATAAAATTCAAATAAAAATATAAAAAATAAACATTGTATCTAAAACAACAAAACAAAATGCAATACAAAAGATAACAACCATCAAAACAAGTATTGCTCCGTTAATTTTAATTTATTTGTCTACTTTTCTTTTTGAGTCTGTTTCAAAAAAGAATATCTTTTTTTTTTGTAATTCTTTAATTTTAATTTTTTTCACGTGACATATTTAAGATCACAAAATTAAATATTTTTTTAATACATTTGACATATCTTTAATTTAACACCACAAAATTTAAACATCTTTTTTATTTTTTTTAATCTTCATATCAAATTAAAATACGACAAATAAATTAAAACGGAGAAAACATTAATTATCATCCATTTTAGCTTACCAAGAGAAATAAACACCTCTAGCACCAAGCCATTGGAAATATAATATAAAGTCACACCACATGAATAATACTTTGGAGCAAAAAGTAGCACTTCTTTCCTCTCCTTTCCCTTAGAATCAATGGCTGTGGTAAACTCTCTTTCAACATCTTTTCTAATTACTACCAAATCATCTTCCACTACAAGGACAATAAGGTTGCCTGTCCAAAGACTCTTGGTATTTGCAAGTGTTCATGACAATATTCCTAACATCTCATCATCATCAACATCAACAACAACAATAATAACAACAATTAATCCACGCCAGATCAGATCAACTTCGAAAAATGAGCTTAAGGTATTTCGTTCCTTTTAATAGTGATATAGTGAGATTCGATCTTTAAGACCTTTGTTTATTTTAATACTATGTCAAATTACATTAGGCCTAAAAGTCTAATTTGACATGATAACAAAGCAAGACTCATCTAAATTATTGTGAATTGATATTGGATCTTCACAAATAACCAGATGTCCAATTTTGAGTGTGACATAGGATGTTGAAGAGTTCCACATTAGATAAAAAAGAGATACGGATAGTCTCATTACATGAACTTATTAATAGCTAACTTTCGAGTTGAATTAGAAGAAAAATCCATTTCATTACACCAATCAGCTTTTGTTCAAGACATATAAATTGGTAGAGATAACAATTATATATCTCTTTTCAACTCAATTTCATTTATTAGTACTACCTCTTTTCTTTTTTTCCAGATATCAACCAATTCATGTATAATTGTCTATTGCTTTATTTTCCATAATATATTTATTACTTATATGAAAATATATAGGTATTTGAAGACAAGTCAACGGGTGTAGTTTGTTATAGAGATGAAAATGGAGAGATCACATGTGAAGGATATGATGAAGGCCCTCGTTTCTCCCACCAACTCCCAAACTCTCTTTCTAAATCAAGGTATATATATGTAACAATATTTTATTTTGTGTAACAATTAGAATAGTAGCTATATTGCTCGAACTCTTCAAAAATGTTGTTGGATTTTCCAAAAATATAACATCGAAAGTGAAGAGTCCGTGCATTCAACCATATAATTAATTTTGTTTTTGATACTTACTATAACATGTGAATATCCAGAGATGAAGAGATTGTAGACCTCCTTCAAAGAAATTGGCTTCATATAGCTGATGTTGCTGTGGAATGAACACATTTTTGTATTTTCGTTCTGGTCCTTATTCTAATAGCTAATATGTTTTGACAAGAAGATAAGGGATTTTCACTTGCCTTTTTTTTTTACTAGTTAAAATGTATATAAGTAGTACAATTGATGTATTTGACAATTCTTTTCATTTTGTTTTTTACTTTTGGACTGTCATTAGCTTCTGATATAAACCTCACTTTCGGTTGGCGTGATGAGATGATAAGTTTAAATTGTTAGGAGAAAATAATTTTAATTTATAGTTAATATGTTCGTGCATAGGCACATCTAATTACTTCTTATGGCCTCTAATGCATGAAAGCTAGGTGCGTGTCGGATTCTCGTGTATTTTCAAAGAATTTGATATGAGTGTGGCATTGAAAGTCAAGAGTCCGTGCAACTTAACATGAAAGTTCTTTTCTTTTTAATAATAGGTGCGTTGAGAAACTCAAGACTTCAATCTACTATGATAGATCAATATGATGTTGAAATTATGTTATCAACTTAAGTTTAGGTCCTTAAAAGAATAATTAACTCAATTGGCAGCCCATAATAGCAATTACCAGTGTATAAGTCAAATTGTGATCAATTCAAAGCGAAAAAAAATGACTTATGATTTGATTTGGTATTAGAAAAAAATCCAATTTGATTTGATGTTGGCAGAAAAAAATAAACTGAGCTCAAACTAAATAGACATAATACATATATATAATTTTAATTTTTCATGCATGTAAAATATTAATTACAATCTACATCATAAATATTTTAAAAATTAGTTTACAATTTTCAATGTTTAAATACATTATTTCAAATTGGGGCTTGTAATATTTCACCGTTAAGTAAGCATATGATCCAAAATTCAAATTTAAAGGGCAAAGAAAAATCTAACATCAGAGAAAAATTAAAGAAACTTTTTTCGCTTTCTAAAGAATATCAAATCTAAAGTCTCCTTTTTTTCATCCATCTCACTAGAAAATAGCCAAATGTTCCCTCCTTCCACCCTCAATCTATTATCTATTACTAGATTTTCAACTATATTTCATCAGGTCCTATTAATCGTCCCTTCCCAAAAAATAAAAAATTAAGTGAAATATATAATCTCAAGTCACGAATTGGTCCGTATTAAGTGGTGAACTGCACGGCCCCTACCATGTATGTTATACTGCTCTTTTTTTTAAAATTTGCAGATTTGATTTATGAGAGAAGAGATTAAGAACAGATTTGGTCCCACTGGGCACTGGGCGTGTCAGTTCATTTGCAATAAATTTTAATGTGATGAAAATAAATTGCAATCACAAAACATAATTTTATTGATAAACAATGTGGGTACAAATCTGTTCCTCACTTGATTTTTCTCTCCTAAGATTTCTCTGTGATTCGAGGACTGTTAGTGGTGTATTTCTCGAACTAGGATCATTTGGACTTGATCTCCATGAAATGATTTGTATAGATATTCATGGATTTGTATGGATCTTCTTGAAGTATTTGATTATCAAAAAGAGTCTGGTATATTTTGATCTCTTTATGAATATCCTAAGAGCTCGTGGGATCTTTGAGATTTGATTTTGATCTCTTTATGAATATCCCAAGAATTTGGGGATATTTGAGATTTTGATCTCTTTATGAATATCCCATGAATTTGTGAGATATTTGAGATGTTTTTTCAAGGGAATATAATACTACTTTATATAGACATGAATTAGGGTTTAGGGTAGAGTAGCCTCCAAGAAAGCATCCAAGAAATCCTGACTAAAATAAGACTCACCTTATAGAGTCCTACAAAATTTCAATGTCTACAAATGCCCCCTGCTGCAAGGTTTATCAGAGTGTAGACTTGATGAAACTCAAAGACGAGACTTGAAGTATTTAATTTTTTTTCACCTTTGCAGTTTTAGATTAGCAGATCTGATTTGTGAGAAAAGATATGAAGGGCAGATTTGGTCCCACTGGGTATGCCCGTTTGCTTACAACAAATTTTAATAAAATGAAAAATAAATTACAATCACAAATAAAATATGAAGAAACATAATTTTATTGATAAGCATGTGGGTACAAATTTGTTTATCCCTTGATTCTTCTCTTATAAGATTTCTCCATGATTCGAAGGTTGTTAGTGGCGTATTTCTCGAACGTAGGATGATTTGATCTCCTTGCACATATTTTGGATCCACGAGCTCCCTCTAGCTTCTTGTTAGAATTCTTGATGCTTCTTTGAATTATGAAAACCCCTATTTATAGTTGTAGAATAGAGGAATTATAATAGGAAAGACTTCCCTTCAGCCAATCAGATTCAAGTGATATGACATATTGGACTTTAATGAAATGGACTTAACATTTTGACACATAGTATGATCCTATTGACTTCTTTGTTTGACTTGACATGCCACATCATTTGACATGTGGCGCCAAGATGGGCTTCTTGGATGAAATAATATTGGATTTATTAATTTGGATTCATTTATTGTAGCCCAAATCAATTAACACGGGTTTTAATTAAATTTGTATTTATTCGACTTAAATAATTAACTTAATTATATTAATCCATAACATTTATTTGGACTAATATATTTATAATTCGAATCATTTTATTTTAAATGTTACAGTCATTTTGAGTTTTAGGTGTCAAAATGCAATTCTATCAATTTCATCAGCTCCAGAATATGGAATCTGGTCTAGAAAAATGACAAAACTGAATTTGGAGTTAAAACAGAAATTTTAGATCCAAAGTTGCATTTTCAGCTGATTTTGGATCGTAGTTTAACTTTGATCAACATTTGGAGTTTAGAAGCTCAATCCAAATTTCGATAGTTCCAGTGGTTCTGAGTAGTGAAACTAACACTAGAAATGGTCTCGTTGTAATTTTTAGAGTTTTTGAGGACAATTTGGGTATTTTGAGTCTAAACTAGTTTCTTTGAGTTTTATCGAATTTTGGGTTGAGGAGACCTCAAACTCAAATTTCCATGATTCCATTGAGTCTGGAACATTGCTTCTAGTAGGTTTGCATGTCTAGTTTGTGTGTATGGGGTTCCGAACGAACCCCGAGGGTCTGTTCCGTGTGTGAAATAGCTAATTTTGGACTGCAATCAGGTGCAGTTACCTAGTACTCTACGTTTAGGGGGAGGTCCTCCGTGTTCGCAGAGGGTCAACTTTCTTGATCTTCACATTCGCGAAGGAGGTCTCCATATTCGCGGAGTGGTAGTTCCCTTTGACCCACGTTCGCGAAAGTAGGTCCTGCGTTCGCGGAATGTCAACTTTGAAACAATGTATAATTTTAAATTGGTGAATTCTACCACTACAATAAAATCTACATTTAACGATCATTTCTTAATAATGGGACCTAAATGCAGTCGTTATAGATGAACTTATAGCGACAAAAACTTTCTTCGATCGTTAGAGGTATAAAAGATATTCTTCTATAATATTGGGCCCACAATATCTTTAGTATCTCAACGTTAATGCCAAAAACGAGGAGACTTAGATATTATATATTTACAAAAATATACAAAAAGAACACAATTGTACATATAAACTTTATCGCTAAATCATACAATTGAAGGAATTGAGAAAACTTTTCTTTCTGCAATTCCATGTAAGAGAAACTTCAAACCCCAACAAATATTAATCAAATTTTTCACTTGATTTCTCCCCAATATAAGGCTTGAATCCCATGGAGAAGAGATGAGTTCTTCACTCAATTTCTCCAAAGTCAAATTTGTATCATAGAGGATCTAATTACTTCACTCAATTCCTTCAAACAATTGATTTTCTTTAGTCGATTTCCCAAAAAATTAATACTATTGTGGTGGTTTTGTCAATTTCTTTTGAAACAAACCTAGGGCTTATTCAGGGCAGCGCTCGATTTCTCCATTTATGGTGATAAGTTTTATTAAATTTTGAATTTTGTAGTTCAAACCATATCCAAGATGAGGAACATGGTTACATTCTCAGTTTTGTCTCCTCTATTGAGCCTAAAAATGTGAAGGGGACTCTGAAAAATGTTGATTGGATGAACTCCATACAAGAAGAGTTACACCAGTTTGAAAGAAGCAAAGTGTGACACCTGGTCTGTAATCCATCTGATAGAATAATTATTGAAACTAGGTAGGTTTTTCGAAATAAATTGGATGAACATGGAGTTATTATTCGAAAGAAGTCAAGCCTGGTGGTTCAAGGCTACAACCAAGAAGAAGGCATTGATTATGATGAGAAATTTGCTCATATTTCAAGAATATAAGCCATCAGAATTCTCATAGCCTTTGCAGCATTCGTGGGTTTCAAGCTCTATCAAATGGATGTCAAGAATGCTATCTTGAATGGCTATCTAAAGGAGGAAGTGTTTGTCAAATAACCTCCTAGTTTTGAAGATGTTTATCACCTCAATCATGTGTTCATATTGAACAAGGCATTGTATGGCTTGAAACAGACACCCAGAGCATGGTATGAAAGATTGTTTAAGTTCCTTCTAGAAAATAGTTTCAAAAAACGCAAAATAGATAACATTATTTTTTAATAAAAGACGAAGGGACATACTCATCATATAAATTTATGTTGATGATATCATTTTTGGTGCTATTTCTGAGTCTATGTGTGGTAAATTCTCAAAGTTGATGGGGAGTGAATTTGAAATGAGCATGATGGGTGAATTGAGTTTTTTTTAAATTTGTAGATTAAACAAAATCTTGAAGTGTAACAACACAAAAATTATTGAAATCTACTTATGGTTGGTATTCTATGATATACTACAAGCCATGGTTGAGTTTTGGTGGCCACGGGTTGAGTTT
>JBCEWC010002365.1:0-34868 GCA_038996855.1 Solanum aculeatissimum
TGTTTGCACCCAGTGGGTTTCGAACTTGAGACCTTGAAAGGGAGCAAACCCCAAGGCTCAAGTCAATTGCCACTAGGTCAACCCCTGAGGGTTAGCCCTATAACTTATTTTGTACATTTAATTTCACTTAATCCCTCTCTTTCACTCAATACCCAAAATTCTCTTAAGGATTTCTCTCCCAAGGTCATCTTCCTCAAGCTAGGGTTTCAAGTTCCTTTTTCAAGTTTCAAGGCTAGGATCTACCTCAAATATGTGGGTATTCATTCATGGAGCCCAAAGGATTTCAAGGTCTTAAAATTCTTCTTAATTTCATCTAGGGTTCATGTGATTCTTCATGGGCTCTTTTAATTACAATTCAATTGACATTGTCTCACTTAATTATGCATGCATTTACGGAAATACATGATTTAAAAGTTGATTTCTTATGAACCCATGCATTATACTCTAATTTACATTATGAATTATGCTCAGGATTTTACAAGGATTGCATGCATGTTTTATCAAAAAAATGAATAATATTTTAATGATGCCTCTCAAGAAAGAATGAATGATGGTGGAAAATTTTCTCACCTACTTATAGATTCGTAATGATGAATGGACAATTCTCACATTACACGAATCATGATGTAATGAGCACTTTATGAAATGGATTGGTAGCTAATTATTGCATTTACACATGATATGCTTTAATGACTTACTTTATCTATTCCGTTGGGATTTGATTTCGCACGGAGATAACTTTGAGGCGGAGGAAGGTAGGGGAGTATCTAGTAGTAATCTTTAGTCCCATAACTATGTCGCCACTGTAGGTTGTCTTAATTGACTTAGCTAGTGGATCCATATATAGCATATGATATGATGTGGAGACTACCTTAGTCTACCTTGACAAGTAGTCTCTCCTTTATCCGTGTAGGAATTACACTGGATTCCATATCATAGCTCGCATGGTCTTATTGTCGATTAAAGTTGATATCCCACAAATCAGTACATTTTCTTATGACTTATGCTTCTTTAAAGTTCATTATGACTTTTAAATTGCATTGGCCTTGCTCATGTTTTACTATCATGCTTTTAATGAATTGTTTATCATGTTTTCCAACTTGGACAATTTCACATCATGACATGTTGTATATTGCATTACTCACTTACTCAGTACATTCCATCATACTGACCGCATACTTTTGCCTATATTGTATTATAATATTGGTGCAGACAACCCTTCCCATTCACGTGGCTAATAGCAGCTATTCAGAGTCCCGAAGATTGGTGAGTCATCATGTTCCGAGGATGTACTTTGATCCTATATTTGGATTGCCTCTTACTTTACTTTCAGACTTCGAGTTAGCTAAGACCTGTCTCAGTAGTTCATCCATGTAGTAGAGGCTTTTGAATATATGTGTTTGACCAGTCGAGCCTATGTTGTCGCTTTGTACTTATTTCCTATCCTATGCTAGCAAATTGTTGGGCTATTATTATTCTACTCCCGCATTTGATTGCTTAATTCAATATGCTTATGAATGCCTAAGGTTAGCTTGGGATCTCTCGAGATTACGACTAGGGAGCATGTTTTGACTTGGCACGATGTTTTAGGAAAAAAGAAAGACTTTTGAAACGTGTGGTCTAAAACAATCCTTAGAATATTTGTGTGGTTATAAATCATTTCATTAAGGGCAAAAGGAAAATTTTAAAGTTAAATTGTTTTTAATTATAGAAAGGTGACATTATTTTTAAGATGGACTATAGGAAAATGTGTCACATAAAATGGGATAGAGGGAGTATTACTTAATAGAAGTTAACAAGATTGCAAGATAACTTGCCTATCTATTTTTCAAGCTTTACAAGAAAAGGAAATTTGAGATAAAGAATTAGATCACCATTGGTGAAATGATGGAATAAAGGCATTGTGAAGATGAGAAAGAGGATAAAGCAAAATGTATTCGAGAGGGAGAGAAATATCTCCAACCAAAGAGTTTCCATGAAAAGAAGACATTCTTATTAAAAACCAACAGGAATGAAAGAAAGGGTACACATGTGAGATGGCAAACCACGTACCCCCTCCATCCCAATTTATGTAGCACTGTTTGACAAAGACTTGAAAAATTCGTGGTTTAAACTAGTCTACCATTTGTGTGACTATAAAACATTTCATTAAGGCCAAAAGGAAAATTTTAAAGTTAAATCGTTTCTATTTACAAAAAGTTGACATTCTTTTTCAGATGAACTAAAAAGAAAAGTGTGTCATATAAATTGGGACAAAGGGAAGCCCGTGCACTAAAGCTCCTGCTATGTGCGGGGTCCGAGGAAAGGTTTGACCATAAGGGTCTACTGTACGCAGTCTTACCTTGTATTTCTGCCAAAGGCTATTTCCAAGGCTTGAACCTGAGATCTCCTGGTCACATGACAACAACTTTACCAGTTACTCCAGGGCTCCCCCTTAGAGTATCTGAAAATGTGATATGTGCATCAGTTTAGCATCTCCATTCTCAACAGACCTTGCTTTTATGATTAGTTAGATATGTAGCCAATAAAGAGGAAAAGCTCCCATATAGAAGAACACAACAAAGAGCACTAACAAAAGAGTTTAACACCAGAAACTCACACAAACCTAGTAAAATTTGGTCCTTGTTGACCTTCATAAGCATTTTCTGACAACAAATGATTTTGGTACCAAATCACCCATACTCAAACCTCTAAAATTAGGAAGACATGAAATAAGATCCTCAACACATGAGCTGCAGTCTTATTGATGCTGCTCAATGGATGTTATGAACAAGAACGTGAAGTTGACTGAATCAATCAATTAATCAATGACTCAGTCTTTACTGGTTTGGGAATGGCAACACAATTAATCAATGACTCAGTCTTTACTGGTTTGGAATGGTAACACAAACCCCTCTGTTCTGCCCAACTTGAGCCTATTTCATTCTAATACTAAATAATTTGTCTTAAGACTTTTACTAGAGGTCATCTCACACGTGTCTATTAACAACCGAAAAATACATCTACCTTATTATCTACTACTGACATATGATTTCTGTTAGTTTTCGAGCATGTAGCATGCATATCTAATATTATTCCACCAACTTGGTGCTAAATAGAAATTAGAATGACTTTTGGTGAAGGGTATTTTATCATATTTGATGTCAAATGGAGAAAAGTACACGTGGTGAATCATAAATCCTCCTTACGCCTAGAAGAAAGAATCTCCTAGGACTTCGCAAAGTCAGGACCAACAATTCCTATCACATGCAAACCAGACCTAATAAGCCACAAAAGCTATTAAGTTGTGACCTCCACTATTTGGTGTACCCTATATGGATCCCTCTGCCTCCATTATGTTCTATTCTTAGAGACATCAGCATTTATGAATGATCGGAGTCATTTTGAAACAACTTTCCTCCACTTGAGTATGGTCTAACTCATCACCTTTTACACTTTCAATCATCAAAGTGACGTGCCCATGGATCGTCACATTTTGGAGGTCCACGTAGGACATTGGCAAACCACCTCAAGCAACCTTCAGTTAGTAAATTTTTCTCATTCTCATTGTTTACCCTCAGCTGTGCTACATGCATCTTTTCTGGATACGATCATTTGTTGTACAATCTTGTATGAACAATGAAAAAAAAAATTCAGAAATAAAGTAAATACCAGAGAAACACTTGTGAAAGGGGGATGCATCTCCACGATGAGAAAAGACCCTTCCCAGTTATGGTTCCTTTTTTAAATCATCCGAATTACAGGGTAAAAACACAATAGTTCAAGGATTATTAAAGTAACACAGGAAATTGCAAGAGACCAATTCTAAATGAAGTATCCTGCGTTAGAGAAAAAAAAAGTGATAGACTGCTCTATTTTGAGCAAAAATCCCCATCAAATAAATTACCAAATAACCTTCACCAAGCACCTCAGTAATAAGTAAGAACCTGCAAAATACAGGACACAAAATCTGATAATAAAGGGGAAGACATGTTTCCTGCGTAGAATGATCCTAACCTGCGAAACAATTCCCAGTATGCTTGCAGCAGAATTTCTTATCTGATCATCATCATTGTGTATTAAATCTTTGAGTAAGGTGTAGACACGTGTTCTAGAAGCAATGCTGACACTTTCACCAGCATGCTTAATCACACCTTTCAAAGCAGTTAGAGTAGCCTCACGAATTCCAACATCTGATGTCTGTTGACCAATAACTTAATGGAATAAACACTGCTACTAGAGATAAATTGTGACAGTAGAGAAGAGAATAAAGTAAAATTATGACCTGAACACCAGATAACAGATCACCAACTAAAGGATCAACCCGGGTACTGAGAGCACTAAGCTTCCCAAGTGCAAGAGCAGCGCTTGATCGAATTGTCCTATAATAGAGCTTACATAAGCCCAAGTAATAAAAATCACAAAACACTGAAGCTATCGCTTCAAGAAGCAACAGATGTCATGGGAAGAATGAGAAAACAGGGCAGAGGGGCATTATGTTTACAACACATCATTCCCCATCTACTAGCCAAACAAGGTAAACCCCTAGAGAACCAACCTTGTGTTATCCTGTAGGCACTTGACAAATGTTGTTTGAAGCTGGGGAAGAAAGGGCTTTAGGGCTATTCCTCCCCTTCGAATTATGATGCTCAGAGTCGATAGAATTGCACTCTTTACTTGCCAAGGAAATCTGTCACCTATAATACGGATCAAGGGCCTGCAATTGAAAGCATATTGTGAAGAAGTTAAGCATAGGCTGAGTAACTTCAGAGAGAATGAGACTATAAAATCTAGAAAAGATACAACATAATCATTTTAATATCTGCCTATAGGAACTTCTTTATGCTGGTACAAAAGTTGTGTTAGTACACAATGGTGCATACCCTGTGATAGGAATCACAAACTCCTTTAATGTTTTCTCGCTTGTCACTTCAATTAACTCCCCAAGACCTAAAGCTGCTTGCTCCCTTAGTTCTGCGGATCCACTTATGAGACCCTGTAGGTTAAAAAGAAAATCACACTGGATAGAGAAAGTCCAAGGAGCAATGCTATAAACAAAAGTACCACAACTGATCATTAGGAGGTTACTACAATTTTTTACCACTATAATTACCAGTATTAAGCGACAGAGCTGAATCAAGAAGGTGCCCCGCATCGAATAAGACGTAAGTTTGGTGCCTAGACTTTAGTTTTGATGCCTCGCGCCAGTCTGCTGGGGCAATTTCTCAATTTCGCCGTTGAGACGAAACATATAAATAAATAACAACGGGAAACCAATAGGGAAGGTTGGTTTTGGAGAAGAAGGAACTAAGAGAGGAGAGAATTGAAGGAACAAAGCTCAGGTTACTCCAATTTAGTCATTCTCTCTTCTTATTTCATCATGTTCAATACGTGGTATAAGTTTCTTTTATCTTCACCATGTATTATTCTCTTTCCTAGGGTTATAATGGATATTACTATAATTTGGATCTACAATTCTTTTTTAGAGGAAGTAACAACTTGTATTCTATTTCCAAAAAATAAGAAACCTGCCACAACATGGTCCAGGTTTCCTAATTACAGTTATGGTAGAATATCAGGAAGATCTTGATCCCTATAGCAAAAATTACAAAGAGCCTAAGACATCCTTGCTGATCCTAGATCTTCCATATATTCCTGTTTACACGAAAAATGAAACAAAACTAAAGATTCATCTTCATCTTCTGAATATTGTTGCTCTTATTCCGGACGCACCTGAGATTCTCTCTCCAAACATAACACAAATGCATGCAGGTAATATTTTCCATCTATCCCAATAGCCAGAAATGTTAGCATAGTTGCTCCAAATCTTTAGGGTCTAAGCTATTCTCCTTGGCATCATCCAGTTCAAACCCTTCATATTTATGATGAGTTTCACAAAAGATTGGTGATCCTGCAATGTAGAAATGGGTGATTTACTGTCTCAGCCTATTCTTCGCATAGCCTAAGACTCAGTTGAATACCCCTCTTCATGAGATTTTCTTGAGCCAACGTGTTTAGCCAGAAGCCAAGTAAAACAGGAGACTATACGAGGAATTTTAATTTTCCATATTAGCTTCCAGGGCCAGTCATCAAGCTGATTGTTGAAAGGATTGATGTTTTTGTAAGCCCCCCTGACACTGAACCTGCATTCGTTGTAAACCTGCCATTCCAATCTATCTTGAGCATTAGAAGATCCTTGAATTGCTCCAGCTTTCTGTAGAACTCTACCAACCTCATAATCTCCCAGTCATTTAAAAGTCTTCTAAAGCTCAGATTCCGTCCCTGATTTACCATACTTCACGCGCAGTGGCCCTTTGCTGCTAATTTAGTATGTAAATGTCAGGAAAGAGAGCCTTTAGAGTGCCTTGTTCTAGCCAGTTGTCTTCCCAAAAAGAGACCTTCCTGCCATCTTTTGTTCTTATTCTGGAATTTCCTCTTAGTTTTGGCCAGAAATTCCTGATGGCCCTCCATAGGCTGATTCCGTAAGTGCTAGTGACCCTTCTGGTGGTCCAGTGATATTCCATTTCATATTTCAGTTGGACTACCTCCTTCATAGTGCCTAATCACTAGATGCAAATCTCCAGAGCCACTCATCAAAAGGCAATGGTTCTAGATTTTTAAATTATTTACCCCAAGACCCCCTACTTGTTTACTCCCGATCAGTGCATCCCACTTCACCAAGTGGAATTTCTTGGTTTCACTATTCCTGCCGAGAGGAAATTTCTTGTTAAAGCATCAAGTCTCTCAATGACCCTATCAGGGATAGGTAAAGATAACTGAATCTGACGTATTATTTATTCAATTTTGTAAAATTTCTAATTGATGGCTACCAATTGTTGGATCAAGTAAGCAAAGAAACTTAGAGAAAACGACTTTGGATTTAAACCTCAGACTCAATATCCTGTAATCATTATCTATTAAGGTACAAATATACTTCCAAACCATAAACAATCATAGTAGAGTTAGTTATTAAAGCATCTTACTTACTTACTTTAACGGCTATCAAAATATAGGCTATTGGATGGATTCATTTCAAATAAAAAATTTATTTTGCAAAAATTGTGAACTCCAAATAACAAGCAATGCTATTAAAAGTAAGAGTACATTAAAGATGGTGGACAGTTTGGCTAGAGAGAAATCAGAGATTTTTGTGGGAAAACAGAGCTGCATCCAGAGATTTATGTTTAATTGTACTCTGCATTATTTTTGGTGTAAACAGGCAGTCCTAGATAACTCACAAGCAATTAGTACTAGTATAGATTGGCTGCTAATTTAATAGGATCAGGGGACAATATAATTACAGCTCTTCTTCGTGGGGAACTACACTTTTGTGGTAGTACACCTGTGGATATATAGAGCAACTGTTACCTTTCTCAAGGAAAAAAGGAAGTACATTAAAGATTCAAATACTCAATACCCTGTAATCATTATCTAATAAGGTACAAATATACTTGTTAACCATAAACATTCATAGTAGAGTTAGTTCATAAAGCATCTTACTTGCTTACTTTAATGTCCATCAGAATATAGGCTATTGGATAGTTGAGATGGATTCATTTGGAATAAGAAATTTATTTCGCAAAAATTTTTAACTCCAAAAAGAAAAACCGCTATTAAAAGTAAGGAGTACATTAAAGATCCAAACACAGGTGATCTAACATGGGGAATGATGACAAGTGGGGATAACATTTTCAAAGTAAAAAAAAACAAGTGATTGGACATAGTTTTATTGTGATTTAATGTTTGCTCTACTATGTATTTGCTTTTAGCTTTGTTCAATTTTAACCATTTCATTGATTGTTTGGATACGATTAGATTGATACAATTCCAGTAATTTAGGAAATTTGCCTATAAATTCCTCCTGGCAACAATTACATTTCAACATTTTATTTCTGGTTGAGACATGTATTAACTGCATCGTAAATCCGACAGCAGCAACAAGATAAGAAATTTGGATGAGTGTCATGCAGCATCCCAAAGGTAATAAGGAAATATGATCATCTCCTAAGAATTCTTTAGGGAGCAAAGCCACAGAAGGGGTAGAAAAATACCAGATATATGTGTAATACAAACAAAATATAGCTTAGACAAAAATAACGATATGCATAGAGGACTAAGAACCACATTTGAGTGAAATATATGATGTAAAAACATTATCACTCAAGTTCAACTTTAATTTCAAAATAATGTGAAAAAAATCATTTTTCAAACTTCTAGTTCAGATGTAGTGATCAGTTTTCTTATTTTAAAACTAACTTCCTATTACTAATTGATAAATATTCATTTGTAACATTTCCTTAGTACTATATATACTGCTTTATCTGTGATAATATTTAATGTCAGGCTCTTGAAGACAGCACTCATGACACCATGGCTCACGCCCAAGTGCCCTGTGTCTTCTCTCTTGCACAGCAAAGCCCCTGCCTATACTGCATCTTGTTTCATTGTTTAAACACCATATCTTTGATAAAATTGGCCTCATGCATGATATAGTGGAATATCCATCATACTCCAGCAAAGAAAATTAAGCATCATGTTGGAAACTGACAACACAGCCTCAAAGCTTTGGAATACATTTTTGTTCCATCTCCATGTTGTCTTTCTTATCTCTCTCCAAAAATATATAAAAAAGAAATACCATTCTAAGGGAGAGGTAAAGGCGGATTCCATGAAATACTAAAAATGGGTGATGTGACCAAAAGAGAAATTCATTAAAAATTATGTAACAACTGAAATATTTATGATCAGATCAGACAAAGCACAGGTCCAACGTACAAAGCACAGTTCGGATGTATGACACACGACAAAGTTGAAATTTATAGACACAACCACATCTTAAAAGTAACCAAATGTACGTAACTTTTCCAGCAGAGTGGTCCTATCGCACATGCACGGGGCAATGATTCTTTTTAATAGAACAACAAACAATATAATCAACTCTGAAATGCAGTTTAATAAATCACCTGGTCCCTCCCACCACAGCATACACAAAACATATAAATGTATTGAACTTGAAGACTGCTAGTCCAATGTACTTTGACTAGGCCTTTTCATCTCTAACAAAATTCAACTTAACCCCAGCCCCCAAAATCACCCATCAAAAGAAAACACAACATTTATCATGAATTTATGAAGAAATAGGCTACAATAGCTTAACAATAATAATAACAACAACAACAATAATAGTAATTTTAACAACAGTATTTATAATAATAACAATAAGCTGGAATACCTGAAGAAAAACAGGAAGCAATGGCTGAAGAGCTTTCGGAAGACAAAATCCAGGTATAAGAACTGGTCCTCCCTACATGTTCATTAAGAACATCAAAATCTCAACATATAGACTCACTAAACAGCTGATAACAATGTGATATGCATGCTTTTAAACATAAATCACATAGATCGGAAATGCAAAAAATTAATACCTTTTTCTTTCTACGTTCCTTATCTCTTGATGTAGATACAGCATCACGAACCAACTTGATATATGTTGGAAGAACCTCTTTAGGAACTGAACTAACAACATTAGACAGAGCTTGCCATGCAACCTGTCAAATAAGTGGTAAGATAATAAAACAAATTAACATTCTAACGAAATGAAGTGCCCTGACATTACCACCACAGTATCAGAATCTTGATCACTAAGCAATATAATGAGGCTGGATATCATATTTGGAGCTTCATCACCAAGATATAAGTCGCTATTTTTGAACAGGTACCCAATAAGATATGCTGAACTTCGTCTAATTGAAGCCTGGAATTACAAGTATAAAGAAGCATGAGAGAAAAGAATAGCAATAAACGAGTTTACAAAATCAAGAGTATAAAGAAAGAGCGTGCCTGATTATCACCAACTCCTTTCAGCAGTTCTGACAACAAAGACTCCATGCCTTCCTCGTCAATAACTGACACAACAGTTTCTGCTGCCTTCTTTGCTAAACTTTGAACTTCCTGTATATTAAACCATTGAAAATAACAAAATGAATGTGAAAACTGAAAAGCACAGAAATGAATGCACATGTCAATGAGGAGACATACCATGTCAGTATAACCCATTGCATTCAGTAAAGCAGGAAGGATGGTACTAAGGTGGGAACCAAGACCAGGTCCTGCAACTTCCGCTAAAGCTCCCAGAGCATGTGCATTGAAGGCACTGTAGGTATGCACAGATATCTTGGTGAGTACTGCAGAACCAGAAGGAACAGAAAAGCTATTGGAAGAAGAAAACATATAAACGTACGAAAGTGGAAGATGAACGAGCTTTGGAAGGATGTGTGGCAGCACAGCTGTGGTCCTAACACTGAAATAAGTGACCATAAATTTTAGGACAAAAGATAAGATCATAAGTAGAAACATGTCTAAACTAGACATACGATAGCCTACCTCAGAATTTGTTTTAAGCCATCCAGAGCAGTATCTGAGGTATCCTCATCCTCCAGTGCATGAAGAAGTGTTGGAACAATCTCATCAATTGCTTGCATTCCAGCATTCTATATTACAAACCACAAAATGCGAAGATTAGTGCTGAGAAGTTCTCAGTAAAATATCTCAATGATTGGCAAGATCTGGAGGGTTTACCTTGTAAAGAGTACTAAATGCCAGGCCTGCTGATTCACGAACCTCGGCCATACTGTTGAATAAAGAACCAAAGAATTACTTTGGAATGGAACGCAAGAACTGCTATTTCAAAGTAATATAAGCAAAAGATACCACACCTATCACAAAGTGCTATCCGAATTGTGGGGATAAGCTCATCCATATAACTCAACAATTGACTCCTGCCAGCACTGGCCATTACTTCACTTAGACCAATGCAGACACCCTGAAATTAAGAAGTATTAAAGGTGGCCCGAAAAGAGAAATGTGAAGTGAAAAAAAACTATGTCTTGCTGGTGCATTGTGATTGCAAGTGCAAAGGTGAGCCTATGTCAAATGACGGCAAAAGGATGGGATTCTGTTGTAGTTGCAGACCATCCTTGCACCTTTTGTTGGAACAGTATAAATAAGACTAATATTCAACTTATCAAGACAGAATGATATGCGCTCCAGTCACCATGAAGTCACAACTATATTGTATCACTACTATATTAGTGAAGAAGTCGAGCAACAAATTTGGGAATACAAGTGTATAAACCGGTTATCCAAAAAATGTGAAATTTTTTTTTGAGGAACAAACAAAAAGTGAAAGTTTTAAGATGCAGAATCACAGAATACACAAAAAGGCTTAAAGAGAGCTTAAGCAAAAATTGTTAGCTCCTTTCCTATTAACAAGATTTACAGAACATTTCTAATGCAGAAGCTCAATCATATAATTTTCTCTGAAAATGATCACTCCGCAAATTCACTTCAACTGTACAAAGTTATCTCACTAAGATATACCTCAACCCAATTTGCATTGAAACTGTAACTCTTAATTTGGTTAGATGAACGAAGATTATCATTACGTATTCTAAGACTGACTACACTTAGAGAAATTACAGAAAACACCTAGAAGCATACGGAAGAAGTAAAGTACTCACTTGTCTTCTACTTGGATTAGGATCCTTTAGACCCCGTGACAATATTGGGATGATCAAAGGAAGGACTCTTTCTCCAAGCTTCCTAACAAGCTCACCCAATGCTCGTCCAGCAACCTGCAAATTTCAGGCCACAGAATTCTTATCTCCAGAACTACTGAACACATTCTTGGTTTCCATAAACAAGGGTAACACCAGACCTGTCTTCTTTCAGAGGATGAAGACGCTAGAGAACTTATCAATGTGTTCATCAGTACAGGCATTATCTCCTTCAATGTTTTCGGAGTATTTGCAACAATGGTCTTCCAAACATGCAAAGCAGCCTGAAAAAAAGAAAATAAAAAGTAGTTAAAGTTTATTCATTACTATACCGCATCTCCAACAAGTCTAGCACCATGATTGAAGTACTATATAGTGTTTGAAATAAACATTACCTGTCGTACGGTTATGCTGACATCGGTTCGGACCATATACAATGCGGCAAGGATTTCATTACGCTTGTCTCTCCCGAGTACCTCAATAATAGCTCGTCCTTGGGCCTCAGTACTAGCACCCTCATCATCACTACCACCCTCAAGATGTGCTTTTCCAGATGTTCCAGCAACCTAGAAGAAAATAATACTTTAATAAACTTGCTTCCTCCTACAGTATGATGCTGAAGTATGACCCATACCTTGAATAGAAGGTCACCCAGCAACTCTACAGAACTCTGTCTGATACGCCAGTTATCATTGAAAATACCTTCTTCCACAGCCGGAAGAAGCAGAGGCAAAGATCTGGAACCAAAGAAGATCATCGAGTAGCAAAATGGTCAGCATATCAATTATCATTTAAACTGTAATCATAACAGCATTTCATTCAGTTCAAGATAGTCTCTTCCATTGTGTATATCTACATTAATTAAGTATTATAGCACTAAATTCACAGCCATTGCCAGGACCCGAAAAGCAAAGCAAACTAAGGAGACTAGCTTAAAACTAGATGTGGAAGATGACAAAGGTAGCATACGTAGTTGCATAGTGCTCCACCAGAACATGGCCAGCGCTGAGTGCTGCTTCACGCACAGATTCATTCTCATCGGCCAAACCTATTGTACAATACATTGTTAAGTCGAGGAATATCTCAACACAAGTTAACAAAAAAAGACTGCCACTCAGAATACTTCAACTGTTTCTGCCAACTAGAAAGAATGAATGCTAGTTTTGTTCATCTCTATGTGAGTGTTCACGCCTGTGTGTTAGAGATGGAGAGAGGAAAAAAAAATTACCATCTAAGATAGCTGGAAGAACTTGCTGCAAATAGTTCTGGAATTGGACGCCTAAAGATCTTGGCAGATACTACAAGTAGCCATATGATTCATATGAGAAAATATATAAAAGCAGAAGTTATCCATCTTTCTGAACACAAACTTCAAATAAAAAAATTTTAAAAATCAAGTGTTTACCCTAAAGAGTGCCAAGTGCCCGTCACGAACTGATGCCTTTTGATGAGAACAATTCCGTACTATATCAGGAAGTATGTTCTCAAAGTACCCCATTCCTAATGCAGCCAATACCTGGGAAAGAGGAAAAAGCACTTATAGGTTGAATGTGAAAAAGAGAACCCTAAGACGCTCAAAAGCAGTGTCTCCATTCTTTGTTACTGGTTCCAGACCCAAAACTCCTTGACGATGCACCTAAAGGCACAACCTTTTCCGTGCTTGTTAATTATTGTTTCTTGGTCCTCACTCCACAACAGCCAAGTTTAAAAGAGAGCAGAGCCAATAAGATAAAGATGCTCAATAGCCATTTCAACTTGTTATATGCAAAAAATGTCGATAACTTATTTTAAAGTTAGACCACCCTGCTGAACTAAACGCAAGAGGACAAGCAAAGTGTGCATACAGCATAAAACCTTAATCTTGGCGACAATATCGAAAGAATTCCTTTAAAGTCAAAACAATCTATTATATTAACCTCTTGACGAAAGAGCAAAGGTAAGAGACAATCACCATGCTAACTTAGAATTAGTATCCAAAATATATTTAAGTGAAAAAGCTTAAGCCTCGGCCTGAGCCCACCCCCACACCCAAGTGGTAGCTTCTTGTAGAAATAAAGTCCTTAAAAAAAGGAGGTTTTCAACTCCATATAACAAGAGTGAGAGATGTAACCAAGTAATACCAGATGAGATAATTATACCTCACTTAGTCCCTGTGCTGCCCCAGAACGCTCAACATTGCTTCCATCAGACTTCAAAGTATCCAACAACCAAGGCACCAGGTCTGGGAAATTTTCTTCTCCCATTCCCCGTATAAGAGAACCAATAGCTCTTGCAGCAACAGATCGAACTTCAGGAATTGGATCCACAAGTACCTGAAATCATGTGAAAATAATGTTGAAGCAACTTTTGCACTCATCATGATATGTTACTCCAATGATTTCCAGATGTACCTTTTTAACTTCAGGGAGCAGTAGCCCTATGTAGGGTATCATGTCCTTAGGCTCTGTCACTAATGAACACATATTTCCAGCAATTTGTGCAGCTTTCTTCTTAGTCTCAGCGCTCCTTTCACGAAGCCCTCGGTGTACAATTGGTACTAACAGCGCGAGAGAAGGAGCATCAATTGAATTCACGAAGGTTGTCTGAAAGAATTGGAACAAGGAATTAGCTGGTCGGAAAGTACACAGCAACCAGATAATCTATCAAAAATAGGTACATGGAAACCAGATAACATGTACACATATTTACCTGGAGGAGAATATCAAGGGAGTATTTTGTATGCTCATTAGGATCCGTAAGACCCATTAAAAGAGTAGGGACAAGTGCAGATATCTCAGGGTTCTTTATAACACTCCCAACCTAAACTCAACAAAAGATAAAAATAAACAATAAATGGCACGAAGTAGAAAACAGAAAGTAAGAGAAACTTGATCCTGAGATAGTTTAACCTGTTGAAGAGCTGTCTGTCCAGCTGATTGAACCTTGGGATGAGTGTCAGTAAGCACCTGGACAGTATTACAAAGCGGAAAGAAACTGAGACTAGTACCACACTGTAGTCAGAGACAGAAATACTAAGTTTGCATGCAATAGGACAAACCTCAGTTAGCTTGGGCACAATCTTAGGGAGACATTGTGACAATTGTTGTGGAGCACAATAGGCCATGGCACCAAGAAGTTGTACACTACTCTGCTTGGTTCTCCAAGCCTTGTCTTCAAGGCCCTGACGCGCAAAAATAATTGTAAACATAGGTCTCATGTAATGAAGGCTAACTAATAAATGAGTTTAGCTAATCTGAAACACATGGGGAAATAGGTACTAGCAGAATATCAAAGTTTCTCTGGTCATTTCAGATCCATATAGGTTTTTCAACAAAACTGAGGATCCAATTGCGTCATTTCAGAGAAGTACACAGATGCCAAAAGTAGATAAAAATCCACAAACGCTCCATGAAATATTGCACTTGTTCTTCAAAATACAAAGAGCAACTGTGCATTAAGGTTACAGTTTCTCTGTTCATACGCAACCAAACAGCCCTCAAAGGCTAACCAATGTGACCCACCGTTCAACAATTTCTCATCATCAGAAGAGCATTCTCAAAATTATTCCTATCTCTAAGGGTCCCAATAAACTACATGCGCCTATCGGGATAGATGTACACTGGAAAAGAATTTTGAGCATAACTTCGTAAGAGTACTCTAAAAGTGCGCATAAACTACACTGCACAAGATTACTCCATCATCCAGTTAACCACATCACTAAACCAATAAAGTATGGATAGAGTCAACTGCATTGAGTGAAGGTACAGAGGAAAAGCTAAATTAAGAACCTTTAAAAGTGATGGAAGAATTAGTTTCACTCCTTGAGCACTAAGCTGAGACATCATTGCCCGAGCAGCACATTCAGCAGCATCACGCACCGCAACCACTTGATCAGAGAAAGAAACCAAGAGAAATGGTAACATTTGAATTACATACCTGAAGGAAAAACAGGGAGACAGGTGAAACAAAGCTGATAAATTCCAAATCCAAGTCAAATTACAGCAAGGATAAGCATTTCATTTGTATCATTTTCTGGAGAAAAGAAATATAAACACAAGCCATACGGTTCAAACAACTTCCCAAGCTTCTCACAGAAGCATTCAAATGCAAGCAGTGCTCCTTCACGGCTCTTAGCTGAATTCCTGCAAATAAATATCATTCAGACCCTGGAAGGAAAAACTTTCATATGTAGAGAGGTGCAGTTATCGAAATACAATGAAATCGACAACCTCGTCACAAAGCCATTCAGTGAAACAATGTTGAATGATAACTATTGCTAGCTGAAATACCAAGCAAGAAAAAACCGAAAATTCTAAACTATAACAGCAAATATAAACTGCACTTCAATCCCACATTAATTGGGATCGGATGTATGAGTCCTATTTATCCATCCTCTCTGTTCAGGTCCAATTCTTTTCAATACTAATGTACAATTACGTAACTGCATGAACAACTCCCAGATCATATTAGAAACATATAACTATGGTCAGAGCAAAGGTAATAGATGTAGACATTTCATGAAGAAGCCCTCTAAAGTTCAGAGCTCGAACTTAAGTAGCAACTATCACTGCTTTTTTCAACTTTTCCCCTTTTTCCTTGTCGCAGGCACGTGAAGACAGAGAGATTTAATTGAAAAAATAAGCCACAAAACAGTTATAGATTTAGATTCTTAAGACATAGCGGGAGCTTTGGTGCACCGGGCTTGCCCTTCTTCTACCAGTGATATAAAATTATGTCAAGCAACCACAACCTTGAAATTTCACTTCAACAATGTCTAGCACATAAAGATAAAGGTAAATAGAAGAATGAGTTCTTCTCACTAATTCCATCATATAATGCCTCAGCTAGGTTGTTATTCATGACATTTCACCAAATCCTTGGAAAAGACCAGAAAATCACCGAGTTAAATCACAGAGTAACTTAACCTCTAGTTATAGTGTGATTGAGACATTCCAGAAGACTAACCTGTCAGCAAAACCTTCATGTAATGCTGCTACAATGCCATATTTCTTCAGGCAAGATATTCCAAATCCCTTAACTAGCCCTGCAAGTCCAAATGCAGCACCACGACGCTCTCCATATTTGTCACTCTTCATTAGCTGATCCAAAAGCCTAGAAACCAAAGATGGTGCATCCTCCTGGTGCAAGAGAAGAAATGGGCAAAACGAGAATCCAGTTTAGCTAGCAAATTAGGTATAAACTAACAAAAAAATTGCTAGGCAAGCAGAAAGAGAGAGATGAATAAGGAAGAAAAATATCAGAGAACAAATCTGGAAGAAACAAAGTCAAAACTTCCATATATTCATGTTTACACCAAAAATAGAAAAGGGCTAGGCGCTTCATCTTCAATTTCTGGATAAAGCTATGATTATCTTCACGTTGATTCTTTTTACTTGCTTACTAAATGTAAGAACCCTTCTACAGTAGGGATGTAAAGCTGCACAACTCACTAGGATACAACATATATCATCCCCTGCAGTAAACCTATTTTATGTGGACTCAAATATGGATATGGACATGGATGTGGGCTGGGTATAGGCATGTCTCATCTTTTTATAGGTCAGACATCCAAATTTTAGCCAGCTCAAGGCATATTCCATAGGATCTAGACGAAGTACCCAAGCCCAGAATATATCCTGACACATGTACTTATGAAGAGTCAAAAGTAACCGGGCAGTAAACAAAAGCAGCCACTTTTGACTGTTAGAGAGGAGTGTAGTAACTGCAGATTATTCAAGATTTACAGTAATGACATGTGGCAATATTTCTCCTTTGTTACATTTGCATAGTATAAAGAAGCTTTCAAGAAGATGCTGAACTAACCTGCTTTGCTTGCATAAGTGGAGAAAGGCAGGTAGCAACAGCTCGCTGAACAGCTTCAGAGGGAGTATTCAGTACATCCAGCAACTTCTCTACAACTGTGTGAACTTTAGGGTCATCCTGTTCAAAAATAGACAAGGTATTAGAAACAAAATCATAAAAAGTGTTTAATGTGGACCAAGTATATAAGAGAGGAGATCAATTACCTTGGCCAAATGCTTTGCCAAAGCTCCGGTAAATATTACCACACCTTCACGGACCAGATCATATTTCTCCTCATCTGAAGCCTGCACAATCAACAAACAGTTGGCCATTGCCAGATATTTTAACATATGATATGTATTCAAAACCTATAACTAGTTTTTAACTGACACAAAAGGGCAATAGGCGTCAAAAGGAAAAACTCAACCACCAATCATTCACCCCCAACCCAAAGGTATAAAACCTCTAAAGAGAAACAAATAGACAATGTTGGAAACATATGTCATACCTTTTTGTTCAAGTAGTTTTCGAAAATAGGGAATAGCAATGAGACATTATCTCTTCCATGTTTGTCAATAATGACAATACCGGCATTGATCATTCTTCCTCTAACATCTGCATTAGGATCTGCCTGCAATTCCAAAGGCCCCATTACTCAAACCTAAATAGGATAAAACCTTTTCTTATGAATTTTCGTATATTTCGAGAAAGTTCTGTTTTGATGGCTCATAAAACCAAGTGAAGCACCTGACTTCATAAAACAGCTAATACTTATCAGGAGATGTGTGCTTTAAAGCTTTTGATACAAAGGAGGGAACTCCTAAAAAGCCAAGAAAGAAGTATCTCAGCAGGGATCTTTTTCAATTTTAAGAAATTTAACATGTTTCATATCACTATAACAAGATAAACTCTTAGAAGAACTTCACTGCCAAAATCAGCATGTATAGAAGTAAATAAGAACTTCCGTTCACCTGTTAGTTATCATTAGCAATCTTTGAGAGAGAGAAAAAGAAAGAGAAATGCATATCTCAGGTTCTATCATCCAGAATGATACATGAAAACATAGACATGATTAACATGACCTCATTCAGAGAAAGAACTTATTACCAGTGCCCTTGAAATTAGAAATGTCATCACAACAGGAAGGTCTTTTGCTCTAAGAACATCTGCCACAGAAAGTAAAGCCAATGCTATTCCTTGTCTGCCTATCCAGCCAAGGTCAATGTTGTCTTCACCAGAACCAATATCACGGATGTACAAAGAAAATAAAGTTGAAAGACATTCCTGAAAACATTGTTTATCCAAAAGACATTCACACTAATCAGATAGGAATTTTTAATCCATTTTCCAGAAAACAGAACATATACAGCTAATTAAACCTGTATCGTATCTGGACTTTCATCTAAAGCAGCAGCCAAGGCCTCAGCACCAGCCACTCGCACATTATAATTAATATGGGAAAGAGCTTTGAAAATGTCAGAGTAATCTGTTCCTAAGTCATACCCATAATGATCCCAGATCTCTTCAGCAGCTTCAGCAACACACTGAATAGAGAACACACACAGTTCATACTGTCATGATAACATTTTGGACATAAAATAGAAATACTGAATCACGATACTTAATACAACAACAACAACATACCCAGTGAAATCCCACAAGTGGAGTCTGGGAAGGGTAAAATGTACGCAGACCTTACAACTACCTCATAGAGATAGAGAGGTTATTTCCGAAAGACCCTCATCTCAAAAAATATCATCCCCAAAAGCAGAAAATACTAGATATGAAATGACTAGAGTGGACAACAAATGAAAATTTATAAAGACGATAAAAGTAACAAAATAAATGACGGACAAAAACAACACAATATATAACGACACGACTACCTCTACCAACCTACTAAATCACAAGGCCTGACATCATCTTACCCCTACTAGCCTTCTAACCTTCTACTCTAATACGCGACCTCCACTTCTTCCTGTCTAAGGTCATGTCCTCGGTGATACGAAGTTGCGCCATATCCTGTCTAATCACCTCCCCTCAATACTTTTTCGGACTACCTCTACCCCTCCGTGTAACCCCTAAATTCATCCTCTCGCACCTCCCAACAGGAATATCAATATTTCTTCTCTGCACATGCCCAAACTATCGCAGTCTTGTTTCTCTCATTTTATCTGCCACAGAGGTCACCCCTAACTTCCCTCGAATGACCTCATTCCTAATCTTATCCCCTAGTGTGTCCACAGATCCATCTCAACATTCTCATCTCCGCGACCTGCATTTTCTGAACATGTGAGTTTTTAATTGGCCGACACTCCACCCCATATAGCAGAATGGTCTAACCACCATTCAGTAGAACTTGTCTTTAAGATTAGGCGGTATCTTCTTATCACACAATACTCCAAAAGCAAGGCTCCATTTCGTCCATGCTGCCCCAATAAGATGTGTGACATCATCGTCGATGTCGCCACTGCTCTGGATGATGGACCCAAGATACTTAAAGTTTTCTCTCTTGGAAATAGGTTGAGTGGCAAGTGTCACTTCAATGTCTGTTTCATCTCTTACAACACTAAATTTGCACTCCAAGTATTCTATTTTGGTTCTGCTCAGTTTGAACCCTTTGGATTCCAAAGTATATCTCCAAACCTTTGATCTATCATTAACTTTAGCTCGAGTCTCATCAATCAGTACTATGTCATCCGCAAATAGCATACACCATGGCACCTCCTCCTAGATAGACTGTGTCAGCTCATTCATTACTAAGGCAAAAAGAAAAGGGCATCCTTGATGAAGTCTCATCTCAACAGAAAAATACTTTGAGTCTCCTCCTACCATTCTTACCCGAGTTTTGGCTCCATCATACATGTCCTTTATCACCCTAATATACACCATTGGAACACCTTTCACCTCTAGACATCTCCATAGGACATCCCTCGGAACTTTATCATAGGTCTTCTCAAGGTCAATGAACACCATATGAAGGTCCTTCTTTCTCTCCCTATATTTCTTCACTAATCTCCGAACAAGATGGATTACTTCAATAGTCGACCGCCCCGACATGAATCCAAACTAATTTTCTGAAATCAACACTCTTTTTCTCACCCTCATCTCCACCACTCTCTCCCAGACCTTCAAGTATTGTTTAACAACTTGATACCCCTATAATTATTACAGTTTTGAATATCACCCTTGTTCTTGTACAATGGAACCATTGTGCTCCTCCTCCATTCATCGGACATCTTAGCAATCTTCATAATAACATTAAACAACCTAGTCAACCACTCAATACCATCCTTGACCATGCTCTTCCAAAAATCCACCAGAATCTCATCGGGTCCGATTGCTCTCCCTCTGTTCATCTTATTAATAGCACGTCTAACCTCGTCAGCGCTGAAACGCCTGCAATAACCAAAATCTCGATGACTACCGGAATGCACCAAATCACCCAACTAAATATTGATGTCACCTTTTTTCGTTTAAGAGTTTATGAAAGTAAGCTTGCCACCTTAGCTTAATGGAAGTCTCATCCACCAACATCTCACCCTCCTCATCCTTAATACACTTCGCTTGGTCCAAGTCGCAAGCTTTTCTCTCTCTCTTTTGCGAGCCTATACAATCTCTTATCCCTGCCTTTTTCACCTAACTCAACATACAAGCGTTCAAATGTTGTTGTCTTCGCACTTGTCCCTGCCGTCTTATAGATATCCTTAAGCCTTCGTTTTTCATCACCATCCCTACACTCCAACCACTCCGTATAAGCAATCTTCTTCGCTCTCACAACAACACTTAGTACAAAAATTTGAAATGAATGTCTTTATTGCTGCTACATAGACAACATAACTTAAAATAATCAAGGCTCATAGTCACTTAAGTAAATCAGCAAATATCATAAGATCATACTTCTCAGATACTGAAGTTATTAAGCTCCTACGGTTACTAAGATCAAGCCATTACTTTTTGTCACTTCCAACTAACAGGAAAGCGGAACTGTATAATCTGGGAAGGATCATTTCGTTAGTCAGGACATTGTCCAATTTCTTTTTGAAGAGGTAAATTAATGTATAAATTAGAACAGCACCAAGGATGTGTTATTGGGACTGTACAATGTAGCAAAGGACAAAAACAAAAGTGTGCCCTGTCTAATTTTGTAGGCATTCTAATGTTTGTAGAACTGTTTCAGCTTCATTTACATGTTCCATCCTACACCATAAGCAAAACAAAAATATACAAAATAGACTGTTTCATGTAGGCGGAACTCATATAATCATCAAAACATCATTTATTTATTTCAGTCCAAACACTCCCAAATACATGCAATAATTTCCCACTTTCTTCAAAGTAGCAGGTAAAGGGAGGAATCATACCATATCATCTACACAGACTAGCCAACCCGAGGACAAAATAATAAAATGCTTACACACCCTCCTATTACCATGATACTTCCTGAATAGGACCAATTCTATAAAGCACAGAACCCAAAATTTTTAGATGCACGGGTTTACCACTTCTGTTACAACAACACTAGTGAGACAGCATTACATAGTTTACCCGTACCTCCTCTAATTAATTTATTTTTCTAGCTTATGTTTTTCCATGCTGATCTTTAAATTTATAAGTCCGGACAATGTATTTACCACTTATACCCCAACTAATATGATGTGGGAGTTGTTAAACAATTTGAAAGGTGCCCAGGGATGTTTTCTGTCACAAGAAATGATGAATTCAACTCAAACCCTCCAGGAGAATAGAAACACCTTTCCAGCAAAAACAAAAGAGAAGTAAATCCAGTTGCCTCCTGGTCTGGGCAAGCACATTGGAGCTCATTATGCTGTGGAATGTTGAGCTAGAGCCTAGACTAATAGTCTTAACTCTTTTCTAACGTGAAATCCTGAATTTTTATAATATTGAAATTCGAAAGCATACCATACCTGATGCCAGCTATCATGCTCAACCTATATATTGGACAAGAGCACAGCAATTATAGAAATAGACACTAAACATATGCACGGGATTCATTCAATTGATGAAAGTATTATCCCTTACTGGTCATTGTGCAAATCTGAATAATATAACATTATTGCTCGCTCCGTTTCAATTTGTTATTCTTACTTTCCTTTTTAATCCATTACAAAAAGAATGACTATTTTCTTTTTTGGCAACTCTTTAATTCCTAAGACCACGAAATTAAAGCACATTTTGGTACATTCAACATATCTTTAGTTTTAAACTACAAGATTCAAAAGTTCTCTTTACTTTCTTAAACTCCAACAAGTCAAAACCAGAAAAATAAATTGAAATGGAGGGAGTAATATTTAAGGGAACTGAAAATCCAGAGTTAGGCATTTATCACCAGAAAAGGAACATTTACAAGAACGTAATACCTTTTCAGGATCATGTAAAGCAAGCCAGATGCGGGTGGCAATTTCACTACTTTGAGGGACGGCATGACTCGTCAGAGCAGGAATGCATTTCACAGCATTTAAGCAAGCCATCCTTACATGGGTGTCTTTAGCATAAATACCACATAAAGCCTGCAAAGACCATGAAACACGAGATTACAAGTGTTGTGTGGAAGCTCACAGTAGAAATTCATAACCACATCACATACAGGTGCCACTTCAGCTGGTTGCAGCCCAAGGCATAACTCATTTAATGCCGGTCCAATAGATGCTTGATAAGCAGGAACAACACCCAGGACATGATAAAGAACCTACAAAATCACCAAGATAACCAGTCAGAAATAGATACAGGAATGATAATCAAGGTATAAACAAGAAGAAGCTATAGTGATCATAACTGAAAGCATTTGAACTCTAGGCAGAGGTAAAAAGGAATCCAAATGTAAGAATATTATCTTGAGAACATCATCATGAAGTCTGGTCTTCTTGGGAGATAACAATATTCTCTCCATTATCTATGCATGCAACAAAAAGAAAAATATATGTACATCAGAAAATGTCAGTGTCTCAGTGACAAGGAAAGAATAATTACCAGGAACTAAAGTTGAATGATCAGACCACAAACTTACAGGGAAAACAAAAGTAAACGAATCCACAGGGAGAGCCCCAGTTTTGCAAGAGATGGATAAGCCGTTTGTTACACGCTCAAAGAGACCAGGCTTTACATTTGATACCTCTTCACCAGCAGAAGGAATTTTACCCCATAAGACATTAACATCCTCTGACATAATTAACCTTAAAGCTGTTGCAATTTCAAGAGCCCAGTTACAAAGTGGAGTAGCAGTACACTTTGAAAGCTTCACCAGGGTTCCATATGCCACATCACCAACTATTGGTGACCGTAGTAAAGGATTGATAAACTTTACCTAAACATTAGATTGAATAAAAGAGTTAACGACAGCAACATACAAGGATATGACCATAAAATTCGACCTATACACAAGAACAGTTACATAATGGCATAGATTTCTTTTCCCTTGCTATTATAGGCATGTGGAATTAAATCATTTTGATAAACAGAAAAATCCAGAAGATAGCAACTAGTTTGGGTAAAGTCTCTAACTTAAGTTCACAAGAACACAAGGATATGAGTCTACAAAAGAGAATCAAGGGAGAAAAGGTGAAATCAGCTATTCAACAGTTGATGTCCAATAAACTTAACAAAGATAAAATAAATGTTTACTACCTGACTCAACACCCATTAGCTTAATTAGTTTTCATAATCTTTCGCTTCCCCTTGTACTAAACATCTAGTTTCCAGCTTAACTACATAGACTTTTTTCGGATCCAGAAAATTAAAGCTTAATAGGCAGCACCTAGGAGGTGCTCTAGAGCAAAAGATTGCTCCTGAATTCCTTATATACTAACCTACATAGTCTGCAAGGAACTGGGCATTTCAGTATTTACATGACTACGAAAAGTAACCTCCCAGTCCTGCATAACACTGATGAGCTTCTCTGCCCTCTATTTGTTCATTTTTACACTACAAATGACAGCTAGAATATGCATTCAATCTTGATTTTACTGATGGACTCTGCCGTATTTTGAAACACCTGAGGTTCCTCTCCTTCCAAATTATATCGGATAGAGGAGAACACAGAGCACACTAACCAAGGAAGGTAGCTGACTGTGAGTGAAGACAGGATTAGCTATGGCCATCTCTCCCAAAGCTTTCAACATTGACGAAAGGTTCTTTTTTACAACTGTGACCTTTTCACGTATATATGCTTCCTCCCTTAGCTGCACCTCACGTGCCTCTTCCTTTGCACTTTTTCCCTTATCTTTATCTAAAGAAATAAAATATAAAGACAAGAGAGAGGATTAACAAAACGATCTACAATGATAAAATTAAGTTCAATAAGAACAGGAACTATCAAAAAGGTACCAGCTTTCTTTGATGATTTTCCACCATCTTTCTTCCCAACACCAGTAACCTCTTTGCTAGAGAGCTCACGCCTTGCAGTGTGATTAGAACTCACTTGGTCCTGTATGTAAAAGCAAAACTCTGCCATAAGACAAGTAAATAAGGAAGATATTCAATTCTAGACTTGGGAAAGAAAAATTGTGCACTCACAGGGCCATCATTGTTATCATAAAGCTTAAAACGGCCTTTTGGTTGTTTTGTGTTCTTAGTTGCAACAGATTCAGCAATATAAACACCTTGTTCAGTCGAAAGCATTCCTTCAGGAGTTTGAAATATCTAAACATGAGAGACAATGAAGCAGCAAAATCAGAAGATAGTCAGTAAATAGCTATTAGGAAGGTAAGAAGAAAGAGGGTGAAATAATGTCAAAATAGGATATAAAGCTAATGACATTAAATATACTTATTGGGAAGCCAGGAAACAATAGCTCCATACAACATCTGAGAGAGTAACACGTCTAAAAATAAAAATTTGGAAATTCTGCAACTTACAATCCCTTTCCTCCTACTCCCCTGAAATACTCGAGAAGAAAAAAGGTGGAGAAGGAGAGCACTGGGGTGATTTGTTTGTGAAATTTGACCAGTGACATTGGACACTGTAAGAGTAATCCTTAAGCAATTATATCTTCGTTCAAAAATCAAGCAGGCAAAAGATATTCTTCTTTGATAGGATCACATAGATAAAGATTTCCAAAGGCCAAGGAGTTCAGGCCAGTTAGAGGTCATTGGTTCACTGGCATGTTTTCCATGGGTCACTATCCCTCTTGCTTTTACTCCCACAGTTAAAAGAAAGTTAGCGTCTCTCGCACATGGCCCGATTCAAAATGATTAAGAGCATGGTTTGATGATAGGGATTTTACTGTTTTCCAAATATATTCTTAGCCTTTTATGAAACAAAATTAGCAGATTTGTTTTCAATAGGATCTATACAAAAGTCTAAATCTGCTTAATGACAAGATGTTTCTTTGCAGCTAATTGAATTGGTTAGGCAGAATAAGAAAATTAGGCATGTAACAAGGTCTGAACAAAGAATAAACTATTACAACTAAAACACAAAATTAAATTAAATATAATAGCAGTTACAAGGATATTAGTTGAGGAAACAAAAGAGTTTGTCAGCCTAAGGGTTAGTGAAGGCTGGTTCAGGTTTTGGAATAGGGTATCAGCAGTAATTGGGGGAAAACTTATAAGATCACGAGTTCAAAGAACCCTCATAACGTCTCTACCCCCTACCCAAAGCTCTCATACAACTGACATGTCCTAAGATAAGACATGCGTAAATACCAGATATAAGATATGAAAATAACATACCCAAATGTAGATCGAGTAACTTGCATTAATTTATACACATACGTAGGGCCTGTTTGGACATAGAAATTCTTTTTCTTTTTTCAATTTTTATTTTTCAAAAAACTGCTGGTTATTGATTGTATTCAATTTTTCACTCCAACTTGAACTTGAGTTTTCCAAGTTTGAAAAACTGGTTCTAACCCCTTTTATCAAGTTTTTAAAAAAATCCCTCAGACCTTCAACATTTTTCCAGTGAAATGCATGTCCAAACACAACTTCAATTTCTACATACACTTTTTCAACTTCAAATAGTACTTTTTCCAAAGTCACCAAAATCATGTTGAAACGCCTATTTAGTATATGTTTTATCTAAGCACAAAACATCATATTGATATTACAAAAGCTTAAATATTCCATAACTTCTAAAATTATATGTGTTGCAATCATCACTGAATCTAGCGACAGGACAGGTAATGTTATTACCTGAATGTCATTTTCAGATAACATATCATGTGCCAAACGGTCTGGAAGATTGTTGAAGAACTGCCAAGGAGAGTTAAAGAATTTATAACCACGTTAAGCATTAACAAGTGACAAACAATAACTCCAAAAGAACCATGCCAGTAACCTTCTCGAACTCCATGTAGGTTTCTCCAGGTAAAATAGACATCAAAGTTGATAAGGAATTTATTGCTGCTTCTTGCGCAAAATGATTATCACTCATCAGACCAGTCGGTCCCAACAAACCCTGCGGATTAAAAATATGGACAAGTTACTGAACATATGAAAATGAAGGATGGTCCAGCTGACATAACACTCTGCTTGGCTCCATGAAGGGGAGGGAGAATGTGAAAGACAGGAGAACTGATTCATTTACTTCATTTAGGCTATTATTGATGATTAATTTTTGGTTGGTAGACGCATTTGAAAGGAAGTAGAAGTGTTATAATTCCACCTAGTTATGGAAGGATTAAAAGGCAATATTTAGTGCTTGGATATCCCAACACTTTAACGTTCTCTTGCTCTTATTTTCTCACCAAGCAAGAGAAAGAAACCATAGCCACCCAATTTTACGTCCACTCGTCCAACCCCAATTGAAGTTATTAGGCAATTAGAATAGGGAAGAGGAGGTAATCACGATTTTGACATGATGCAGAACAATGCCTAAAAACAACATAGTTCTCCAAAACTTTCCATATCAGCATTCCGCAATGATATGTAGATCTTTCAAAAGTCAGTAATGGTCTTTCACAAAAAATGGAAAGTAACATAAAAGAAGTTGCAGTTCACCTTGCACAAACCAACCACATTAGTTGTGACAAGACCAATGGCATCAACACCATGTTTATGCAAACATTTTTGCACCCTCTGATGAACAACAAAAGCAGAAGAGGTTTAGACAAATTGAGTGAAATATGCATAAGATAATTTCTTGACTAGAAAGAAAGAAAGAAAATAAAAGCAACAAAAGAGGGAAACAAAAATTAAAAAGAATAAGTAAATTCATCCAAGTTAAGCAAATCCTAACAAGACCAAAATACAATATGCAAAAATGATACTCATATAATTGTCTCGTAAAAACCGACTTATTCTATCCATAAGAAGCTCAAACTATGTGTGCCAAAAAACATGTTAGTAATTAGTAATAAGAGAAGCTAAAAGTGAAGTACTAAGTGCTGTTTCAAAAGACAAGACATTTTGAAGTACACAATTATCACTATTCCGTTCAACTTTCCTGATAAATTTTAATTTAAACTGTTTAGATTATTAGGGTCACATCTTCATAAACTTCGGCAAGATACAATCTAGTATTACCTAAGCAAGGTATATAGTAAGCTTTATATCCTAGTGGATTTCCGGAGTACTATTTGTTATCACTGTTAAGAGCAACGTGCTAAATTTCATCACAGCACCACCAAGTATATGCTTTTGTATTTGTAGAAGTGTTAGTAAAGCTGTGTTATAATTAGTAAATGAATTAAATCCTATCCATATTTTATCCTTCGAGCTCATCCGGCCAGACTGAGAAAATGTTGGCAGTAGGATGAGAGGAAGCTGGGTTGCATAAGTACATAGAAACAGGGATGACCAGAGAATAGATATTGTTTAGTAGTTTCTAAATTTATGTTTCATTGACTTATTTTATGGCACTGCTTCTCCTCCATTGCCACTTTTCCTGCTTGCTTCCCAAACCAAAAGACAAAGAAAGCAAGAATTAGAAGGAAATATTAAATCATTTTAAGATGCATCAGGTAAAGAGCAGATAAATATGTTTGTTCTTTTTCTTGTTTGGAGGTGTCAAAGCTATATCAAAACTAATCAACAGTTATTGAGAAGGATCCAGAACATATAAAACAAGCAAGAGTAGTACATTACCCTCCACACAGAATTTCTTTTAGCTGTTCCAATTAGGCATGGATGATGCGCACAAAACACAACTTGCAAATACGCACTTGGGGCAGCAGCCAAAGTAGCAGACGACATTATAATCAAAGCCTTGACCATAACCTCAACAGATGGAACAAATGGAACTTGAGCATCCACTAAATTTTCAGTATCGCTGCAGAAATCCATTGGTCCGATGTTTAGATTTTAAAGTACTGGAACATGAAATAGTTAGATATATCATTGCTAATTGAATTTTACTTCAGTTAATGCTAATAGATCACCTTTAAAGACCCGAAGAATAATTCATAATGAGTATTTCAACAAGTAAACGAGTAGAGCACAAAGGTTTATTTGAGCTTAGCTCAATTCTCAATTAAAGAACACTTATATGCAGAATAAAGGAACAAACTATATGATCCAAGAAAAGAATACCCATAGCACAGAACACTAATATGATTAGGCAAACAAATGAAATAATCAAGTGCAGAGATTTAAAGGAAACGCAGATGTCGCTATACTGGTTAAGAGAATGCTATTTCACCCCAGAGTATTGGTCAAGTGGTAAGAATGTAACACATGATGGTTGGGTCAGGCGCACATCATGGATTAGAACTCTGCCACAGAGAAAAGATTGATATTTAAATGGAAAAAGGTACTGGGGCAGGCCCATCATACACCTAGTTTTGAACCATGTCCAACTGGCCATCAGAGATTTCTTGATTATAAAAAAGTGATGTAAGAGCAGAGACTAAAATTTTCTAAAAATTAAGATTTAGTGAACCTTGAATGTGAAATTTTCTTTCTTATATCAAAAACTTTATGATTTCAGAACCCTATGCACAAATATATCCATCCATGCTATTTTATTTTCTTTGAGAAATAGGTACTGTTGCATTCCTCCGCATGAAAGATATTTGGAGACCTCCAAAAGAGAGATAAAGAGGAAACAAAAGACTGCAGAAGAAGGGAAGACAATTGACTCCTAGGTGTTTTCTGTGTATGGTGACTGAGGAGACAACCAAGCACCTTTTTTTGCATTGCAAGTACACTGCTCAGCTGTGGAATTTGTTTCTCAACATCACTGGTTATAGCTGGTCCATGCCGAAGCATACAGCAGACCTTCTTAGCTGATGGATCAGAAGAGAGGGAAGTAAGAGCCAAAAGAGACGGTGAGATTGATTCCCTCATGTATATGGTGGTCAGTATGGAGAGATAGAAATGCCAGATGTTTTGATAGTAGCTCCAACTCCATTCATAAAGTCAAATGGAATTGTATTGTATCTTTACTCTTTTGATGTCGTAAACAACTATATATAGAAGATACCGAATAGATTATAAATCTGATAGGGAGTCTGTAATTTGACTTTTTCGTGATGGCCAATATATCCTTAATGCTAAAGAATACAAACTTACCAGTTTCACAAAAAAAAGAGGAAACAAAAGAAAGACTAGTTACAGTGCTCCTAGAAATTCTACAAGTTGGTCTACTTCTATATACCTATTCATTACACCAAGAATAAAAAGATACAGTACAATTCCATTTCACTTTCAGTACAATTCCATTTCACTTTCTGAACGATATTGGACCTATCTTAAAAACACCTTCCCCATTCCTTTCCTTTCACACTGACCAGACGGAATAATTCTCCATCACTTCGTCTAACTCTTGCCCCACCCCCGGCTCTCTTCTCGCCCAAGCACATTTTAGTACTGCAGAATGACTTAGATATGCCACCTACTTTTGATCCTAATCCTAACTACAATCTATGCATACTGGACCAAATCAGGTCATATGATCCACATTACTTACAGAGTAATATAACACCTAATCTAAATAACTTGAGTCTTTTTTCCATGGCTGCAGTGCAAACAAGGCCCACTCCGAGACAATATGGGTTCTTTTTTCTTTCTTTTGGAGATGGTAGACAGAGTGGGTTCTTCAAACTTAAATTTTCTTTTAAATCCCTTTGTCTATAGGTTCAGGATGGGAAATATTAAAGGCATAAGCATGTATAGAAAAGTTCACCTCATCTTTATTTGAAGAACCTTTTCACCAACAACAGAGAGATAACTCGAAAACTCAACCATTAAAGTTTCAGATAACTGTGGGGTAGCAGAAAGTATCCTCCTCGTAGAATTATAAGTTGCTCTTCGGATATCCCAATTTGGATGGCACAGTAAAAAGAGTATTAACTGTGAAGGATTAAGAACCGGTTAGAAATAAGGACAAATTCATTAAAGCATGATGACAACTAATTAGATAAACTTTGCCAATTAACCTGCATTAACATCTTGACTGCAAAAGTCTCCAATACCCTGTAAAAAAGGGACATTCAACTTCAATAATGATACTTTATGGCAACAATAAAAGATATGCACAGATAGCAAACTGAGAGTAGGAACGTTCATCAAAGTGGGATTCCCATGTGCACCATAAAACTAACCTTTGTGAATGATCTACAAGCATCACCTCAAAAAGGTCATGACAAGCCAAACAGTCCTCGGTTGATAATTTTGAGGCCTGGAAAAAGTATTGAGCCAAGTTAAGAGCACATTAAAGACATCGCAACACAAGTTTAAGGCTTTCTCATGCATCTTGTATCAAGATATAGGTCCTCAGAGAAAAGGGCATAGAAGTATCTCGGCATTATAACTCATATACGGTAGAAAATTTCTTAAGATGTTTATGAACTTAAACCACTCAAAATGTCAAGAGGGGGAAATCAACATCCTGGACTGCCAGGTGATTAATTGTGAAAAAACAACACAAAAGGTTAAGACCTCCCACTAAGAAGAGTAGAAGTAAGGAAGAAGGTCGATGAAATTTGAAGAGATGAGGCCTGTGAAAAGAGCATCAACTTCGTAGCCGAGAGTATTAATTCTAACTGTTCAGACTAAAAGTATGCCACAAAAAATTGCCAATTCACTGAGAATGTCGTCAACCACATATAAAGTTCCAACAGAGAGAATATCATCTGATGCTTCTTCTGTGACAACTGCTAGCAACAATCATTTAAAATGACCAAAAATTAGCTCAGAATATTCACCAGAGGAATTGGCACCACTGACGGCTCATTCTGTGATAATAATGCCCAAATTTTCTCCTTTATTATAGTCTCATCTAACAACATCAGCAAAGGAAAACTTAGAATGTGTGAGAAGCAATAATCCATATGAAAATAAGTAAATGCGAAAATTTAGGTCAGGAACCAAATTTCTGTCACTAGGTCAGCGACCATTATTCATGCACAACAAAACTGAAAAGTCCTTATAAACCTGCTTTAACATCCACTGCAGCAAGTTTTGCCACACAAAGCAATGCATAGATGCCATCCAACCGTTGTGCTGCTTTCGTGTAACCAGTTTTAACAAGTTGTATAAGAGCTGCCAGCAGAGAGGACATATGTGGAAGAGCATCAGCATTTTGGCACATTACTCGCAGGCAGCGAAGATGACCTCTTCTAAGTGCTTCCTTCTCTTTGAGGCCTGACGCAATGAGAGATATAACATCGGGCTGAATTGCATCAGCACATTTTGCAGTCCAAGCAGCCAAACAAGATAAGCATGCAAGCTTGACCTCTTCATTACCTGCATAAACATAAAGAATAAGACATAGATCAGTAAGCTAAAGAAGACATTGCAGAAGAAGAAAGTTGTCAGAGAGAAGCGAGGCACACAAATCAACATGATAAAGCTACCAAAACCTACCATCATCCTTATAACAGGACAAAAGGAAATTACAAATAATCTTTGACAAGCTGTTAAGGTGTTTTCCTTCTGGGGCATTTGACAATTCTCGCAGTGCATTTATCATCCCAACTCTCTGATAGGGAAATGTAAGCCTTCCTTCTGAACCTGTAAATATTCCAGATCCAGTAAATTGCTAACTAGTTAGTCTGTTCTTGGTTTGCACTAGTTAGAAAAATGTCATATCAAGAAGTCAAAGCAAAATATAAAGTTAGAAACACAACCTCCAATAACCAATTTGACTGCATTAAACATCGCTTCTATAGCATCTGGACTGCTAGATTTTATGCTTAAGCACCGTACCATGGATACAGCAGCAATCCTTCTATATTCATCGGCATGTCTCACCTGAGACAATAACACTGAAAGAATCTCTACGGCATATTTACTCAAATCGAGTTTGGCAGATTGCAGCAGGATTCCAACTGATTCCAAGACAAGCTCCGGATTTCGTTTCAACATCTTGACAGACGAGGGAATGACAGTGTTCTTGAAATCTTCATGTGTCAAACGAGAAAATAATGGAATGAAAGCATCACTGAGGCCCTTTGGTGGCTTTTCTCTTGCATTTAGAACAGCTCCAACATACATCTCAAGAAAATTTTTCTGCAAACAGAAACAACGTAATATATGTAACGGCAAAGCATAGAGGAGAACTAGGAGGATCCTAACATCTTTGGGTTCAAGTGCCGTAGCTTCTACATTCCAAGAGTTGCTTGAAAACCAGTTCATACCTTCCATTGATCAAATGAAGGTGAATTTGCACTTGAAAATTCTAGCATCAAGAGTATAAACTCAGGACAATCCTTGTAAGTAATCCTTGAATCCCTTAGTTCATCCATGTAAGTTCTGTAAATATCTGGTGCCTGAAAACGGAACACACAAGGTAAATTAGGACCTCTAAAACCATGCTTCCATTAAGACCTGCAGATTAGTCAGACGAGATGAAACCTTGGAAAACAAAAGGAACAAGTTTTTTTTGCACGTCCGTCTAACATGGGACGATCTTTGCATACCAACATGCAAGACTGATGCTTGCGCTTGTGCTAGTCGACACACTGCATTCTTTGATACTGAGGGAAACTGGCTATTAGTTAGGAGAAGACAAGACCAATTTAACAGTCTGTCACACCCTATATAGGATCGAAATTTGAACTGTTTTTCCATGAATTGTACAAGGGTTCCAGCAAAAGCTTTCATAAAAACAGTTTCACCCAATGCTTTGATAACCACATTATCCACTGCGGCCCTTGATCCTCGATCATCATAAATAAATATTGTACTGAAAATTACTTCTACCAACAGGGAAGCAATTTCAGCAGTCATCTCTGTAGAATTCAAATCCAACAGTGAGCTTGAAAACATACAAAATAAATCCTAACATTAGAAAGAGTAAATATGCATTCAATTTCTAATGGGAAAACTTCACTAAAAAGAAATCTAGAAATGCACCATGAAAGACCATCTGTTTATCACTGTTCATTCAAGACCACCTTTTTTTTCCTTTTCATGCTCAGAAAAAAGTCGGGATATCACATAAGCAACATTGCAGCATCTCAACCATATCCACATGTCAAAATCTGTGCAATCAATAGTTAATGCCAACAATTTTCTTTGTAGAGGAGTGACCTAACAACCCCTATACCCCATTTCACCTTATGGTACAGGAAAGACAAATATCACCAACACTCATTCATGTGTGATTTTACACACTATTTTGAACATGTATATATGGGAATTGGAAATGCATAGATAATGCTATCATGAAATGAAACAACAGAGCAGATTATGCCTTCAACCCAAACCAACAAACAACCCCCCCCCCCAACAACAACAACATACCCAGTGAAATCCCACAAGTGGGGGGAGGGTAGAATGTACGCAAACCTTACCACTACCTCAAAGGTAGAGAGGTTGTTTCCTGGAAACCCTCCTCTCAAAAACTCATAGGCAGAATAAACTAGATATGAAAAACATGAAAGGAAAGAAAAGCAAACCGAAAGAACAACTAATAGCACATCTAACCTCCTCAACTCTGAACCGCCTGCAATAACCAAAATCTCGAAGACTTTCGGAGTGTGCCAACTTACCCAGCTCAATATCTCTACCACTTTTTTTGTTTAAGAGTTTATGAAAGTAAGCTTGCCACCTTAGCTTAATGTAAGTCTCATCCACTAACACCGTACCTTCCTCATCCTTGATGCACTTCACTTGGTCCAAGTCGCGGGCTTTCCTTTCCCTCTCATTAGCGAGCCTATACAATCTCTTGTCCCTGCCTTTATCACTTACCTCCTCATATCGGCGCTCGAACGCTGCTGTCTTAGCCTTCGTCACCGCCATCTTCGCTTCTGTCTTAGTTGTCTTATAGATCTCCTTAAGCCTTCATTTTTCATCCTCATCCCTACACTCCAACCACTTCGTATAAGCAATCTTCTTAGCTTTCACTTTGCCTTGGACTTCGTCATTCCACCACCAATCACCCTGACATCCACCAAAGGTCCCTCTCGAAACCCCTAGTACCGCGGTAGCTACTTTTATAATGCAACCAGCAGTATTGTCCCACATATTGTTCACACTTCCGACACTACTCCAAGCCTTTAACTTACTCAACTTTTCTTCCATCTCTCGTGAAAGGGCAGGAGTCGGACCTCCCCATCTAATCCTCGATAGGGCATTAATAACCTTCCTCTTCTTTTCTCTCTTAATCTCTAAATCCATCACTAGAAGTCTATGTTGAGTGGAAATA
>JBCEWC010002366.1:0-34865 GCA_038996855.1 Solanum aculeatissimum
CTTGTCCAGTTTATGAAATCAAGAGATAATTTTACACTTAGTTCCTAATTTACCCTTGTTATTAATTATAATTATTTTCCTATTACATTTTTCAATACATTGCATTAATTATATTCAAAGGGTGATTTGGTAAAGCTACCCCTATCATTTACTACTTCTTAATCCCTGTGCCAAGTCAATAGGGGTCAAGTAAAGTTGGACGGAGGGAGTATCAGCAAAATAGCAAAATATGGGAATTTTAGTAATTTTTTTAAATAGTAGAGACTAATAGTAATTAAATTTATAAATATCGTGTATTTGTGTAATTTTTAGATAAAAGTAAACATTCATGAAATGACTAAACATAAGTCAAATAAACTAAAGCTTTAGATCCAAATCAAGCTCTTTGAAAGGTCCAGTCCATCTGGATTGGACTTTATCCGTTGCTAAGCCTTATTTTTGTTTGTTTTAATTTATGGCTCATTTTCGGAGGACATTATTTTTATGTTTTTTATTATAAATAAAATGGCGTAACAATTATCAAAATTTACTTTTAAAAAACTAGTGTAAAATTAAAAATTAAGTTATCCAATAAGATAACGTAGCTAAATTGAATATCTACAGATTTATTATGACTTACATGCCACAATCGATTTACTATCTATATGGTACCACTCAATATAAGGATATTTTAGTCCAAAATAAATGTCCTTCGAAAACGGGCGATAAATTAAAACGAACAAAAATAAGACCTAGCAACGGATAAATGTTTCTAATACCTCATGTAAACTTTATTATAAATAAAATGATGTAACAGTCATCAAAAATTTATTTTTTTAAAAAAAGTAAATGAAATAAGTTTATCATGAAGTACCACAAAGGAAAATTAAGTTTATCAGTTTTTTTTATATTTACAAAAATTCTTTTTTTAGAGAAACACGAATATATATGTTACTGTGGTGATACACATTGATGACTTTAATGTTGTTGTGTCAAATAATGAAAAATTTATTTAGAATTTCATAATTAATGAGTTACCTTATTTTACTAGGCTAATCAAGCCCTTCCAAATTGTAACAGATTCAAATTTTAAAATTCTTTAAGCCTATCATCCAGTAGATGAATCAATACTGATTTAAAATTTTAGAAATTTAGGAGAAGATGCATCATAAATATCTTTAGTTACCCATTCTAAATCTGATTTGGATGATTGTACAACAGTGTGATACATTGTAATGAATCACCATAGTGAACAATTCCAAAACTAACTAGTTATGGAATAGTTAAATGAATCACCATATTCAACGCGTGAATCGCCATAGCTGAATGAATCGCCATATGCAACACATGAATCACCATAGTTGAATGAATCACCATAATCAACACATGAATCACCATATTCAACTATTCAACGAATCACTATATTCAATATATGAATCACAATATTCAATGAATCATCATGTTCAGTTGTTCCATAACTATTTGTGAAAAAATTAAACTAAACGACGAATTAGAATCCATTATATAAAACACCATAGTTGAATGAATCAACATATTCAACACATGAATCATCGTTAGAGTTATAGATATCATCTCTAATAACTTGTTTTCTTGTTCTTGCTCTAATTGAGTGAGCTCAATACTAAAGGATGGAGGTTCCATATGTATCAGTATATGAAACTTGAAAAAAAAATGAAATTGCCAGTGATTTTATAAAGAATCCGTATGAAATTAGAATGGGGAAGATGAAGTTAACCTACCTTTTTTTTTAAATTTGAAATTAAATAATAGAGAGAGAAAATGTTGGTTGAAATTGGAGAGAAGTTGGAAGCAACTGAATCAAGTTGAGCTTGATTTTAGAAGCAAATATATGGTTTGTTGCGGAAGAGATGGGATTGTGAATGGAGTGTATCGAACGGGTATAGGGAAAAATAGGAAAAGAGGGATTTTGGAGATTTTTAAAATTGGTAGGGAATATTTGAGAATAATGTAAATTAAGTTATGTACTTTGTTAAATTTTCCTTTTATATATTCATATTTAAGGGTGTCAAAATAAATCCAAATATATGTAACCCGCCTAATCTGCTAAAAAATTCATGGGTTGAGATCAAGATAATTTAGATTCTGTTCAATCTCAACTCATCCAAGTCTTAACCCATTTTGAAAGAATATTCAATTGAACCCAATTTAATCTCTAAATTCAACGTGTTCTAAGGATCTTTACTAGCACTGATATATTGTATGATTTCTATCTATTTTATATTTTTTATGATTTTTCTATCTATTTGTAACTTTTTATTTTTTATAATATGTTAAAATTATTGAGATTGAGCAGGTCAAATTGAGCAGGTCATGACCCAACCCAAAGTAAATTTGGACGGGTCATAACTCAACCCAATCTCTATCTGAACCCATTTTAACATTCTCAATTTCAACTCAACCCACCCATTTGACACCCCGAATTCATATATTTAAAAAGATAATGATGATGATCTTAAAAAGGAAATTTAATCAATAGCTAAAACTTGTAAAAAAATAATTAATATACAGCTAGAATTAATTAAAATGCAAGATATAGAGTATCAAATCTTAATAGAAAAAGAGTAAGGCATCACTACATGCATCTAGGGATAATGCACTAAACTTATTTTTGTTAATAAAATTATTTATATCCATATAAAATGAATCAATTTTAAACTCAAAATAGAACTTAATAAATGTGTCTAAATGTGTGAGAATAAGACACTTAATCTCAATATTACCATTTATGTTATAAAATAGTGACATTTAATTAAAGCAAGATATGATAGCTTGATATACATTGATGGAGTTACTATTTCTAGCAAGTTGATTTGATCCTCTAGTAGAACACCCCATTAACTATGAGTTGATTGTTTGAATTTGTATATTTGTAACGCCATGCAATTATTAATTTTCCATATTTGGATGATTTTGTATTCATAATCTTGTCTATTTAAGAGATTTATTATCATCATTCTTTCATCAAAGTTAATTTTCATAAACATAAACCTTAGTATAGTGAGGGAAAATGGATGGTTTCGCGATGAAAAAATCGTGTTCTTCTGAGGCTTCTAGCATATCGGCAACCTCAGAAGAATCTCATGAAATCGTCACAAAGACGAAGAAGATGAAAGAAAAAGTTGTGGAAGGGTCACAACATGATGGTGTACTTCTTGATCTCAAAGTACACAATAGTTACAACAAAGATCTTGAACTCAAACTTTTCAATTCAACTCCAGCTCGTGCTAGTGAGTCTTCCAATGAGGCAACGCCTAAGCAAAGGCGTTCCTCGGATGCTAGGACTTTCTCTTGCAGCTTCTGCAAGAGAGAGTTCTCTACCTCCCAAGCCCTAGGGGGACACCAAAATGCTCATAAACAAGAGCGGGCTTTGGCTAAAAGGCGAAATGGACTTGTTGATGTTGTTCCATCTTTTGGTCCTCCCAATTATCACCCCTACTACAATCCTTATTCAAATTTCAACTCACACATACCATTTCATGGTTCTTTTGCTACTCGATCATCGCTTGGTGTTCAGGGAGATTCTTCTGCGATTCATAAGCCTACTTCTTATCAAACATGGCCATTTTTTTCAGGCTACAATTTTCGATTGAACCCTGAGAAGTGGTCATCATCATCATCAAGCTCATCATTTTTTAGGACAGAAAATGTTCTAGGAAATAATATTCTTGGTGCTTCTTTGGAGAATTCCCATTTTGAGAAAAAAAACAATACGAAGGGTTTCAATTTAATGAATTCACCAATCAATGTTGAAGATAGTCTTGATGGAAATAATTATACCAAGATTGGATTGGAAAAGGAGGAAGCAAAAAAGAATAATGGAGAAGAAGAAGAAGAAGAATCAAAGCTTGATTTGAATTTAAGGCTTTAATTTTAGTAGCTCAGTTAGTCGACTACCTGAACTCCCACCTTGTTGGCGAGAGTTCGATTCTCCACATTGTAATCCCCTCCCCCCTCCCCCCGCTTTTCCCCTTCCCCTACCCCCAAGTTAAAAAAAAAAAAGGTTTATTTTTTTATTTGCTTTTATTTAAATGTGTAGTATCATAATTTCCATCTTCTTGTAATTGATTTCAATCCTTTAAACATTCTCTTTATCTTTTGAACCTTCTTTTTTATTTTGAAAATTTGAAGATGTATCACTTTTATAAGATGAAATAGTCATTTCAATTTGTGTTAAGATAAGAATCTTCAAAATTTAGATTCATGACTATAAAAAACATACATAGGAATAATTCGAAAAGAAAAATGAGATTTCGATAGAATAGTGAGTTAAGATGACTTGAGACTGAGATATAGTTATTGTTATTATATTGAGTCGTGACATTGTCGAATTTTGCTTTAATTCTCCCTTATGGCAAGGGTTCTAAAACTTGAGATTATTTACCTTCATTCATGAGTGTCATTGTATCGATGACTATGATTATCGCACAATTCTTTTATTGGCGGAGCTTGGGGGAACGCAAGGAATTCATCTGAATTTCTTTTATTAAAAAATTATACTATATATACATACATACATGCCAAGATTAGAACTATTTCATATGTATATATAGCAAAGTTGATTATTTCTTTTGGATTGTTCGTGTGTTTGCTTTTTATATTTTGAACTTCCTAAAAAAAATAAGTGGATAAATGAATATCATTAGTGTATAACTGTATATTATTCATATAAAGGATAGTTTTGATGTCAAGTTGGTTGAGTATAGTAGCTTAAAGGGCCACTACAATTTTTATCTATTAACACTTAATTGACATCAAAGGTATCCTTTATATGACTAGCTAATTACATTGTTTTTTTTTTAACAATAATAAATGGTTTCTTGGATTACAAAAATTCATAAATAAAATAATCCGGCAATCCATCACTTCGGCCTAAGTTTAATCCCCTAACAGGTCATTTCTAGTTATTTTTGTGATTTTTGTGCGAATTTACATGTTTTGTCCCTTCTCGTAGCTCTGTTATAGTTATTAAGCAGTGTTGGGATGGGTGACACGTTTTCTGGAGTGATAAAATGAGTTTTGTGCAAGTTTCTTCCTTTTTAGAGCTTTAAGTTGGAAAGAGTTAACCTTAGTCAAGGAAATCTTAGTAGTTCAGTTGGTTGACTACCTAAACTCTCATCTTGTTGGTGAGGGTTCGATTCTCCACATTGTAATCCCCCTCCCCATTTCCCCTTCCTCTACCTCATTTTTTTTTAAAAAATTTTAAAAAAAAAGTTAACCTTAGTCAACATCCAGAGATCTGAGCGTCGGATGAAAATTTTGACAGTTTCATCAGCTTCAGAAGGTTCATTTTGGTGTAGGAAGAAGGTTGGTTTCGGGGCTTTCATTTTGAGTTTGTGCAAAAAGCCGTTTCAACTTAATTTTGGCCTAGTTTGACTTCGATCAACATTTCGAGCAGACATGCTCGAATGAAAATTCCTTCAGTGTGGTTAGTTCTAGAATATCAAGTTTGGTCTAGAACGATCCTTGGTTTAGTTCTCGAGATGTCCAAAATGAGTTTTTGGCCTTTTTTTGTGTTTTAAGAGCTAAACTCTTGAACATATTTCACCAAAACGACTTACATTCGAAAATTCATCGAATCTATTAAGTCGAGAATGCTATTTCCAGTTGGGTAGCATAGTTCATTTGTATCGGTTTTGTTCGTTTGTATTTTTTATTTACGACCATCAATTTGAAGTTGAGATGCCTTCTAAAGAAAATAAAGAACAATATTCCCCTATCTATTAAGCCATTTATGTTGTAGTTTCTGTCATATTATTATTATTATATTTATTTATTTATTGGTTAGTCAAAACCTATACTTACCACCTGTCATGGCCCTAGATATGGTTGTGACACACATAACACACATATAAAGTTACTCATTATGTTTCGATTTATGTGAAAATGTTTGATTAAATACGAAATTAAAAATAAAATTTTTATATATATATGACTACAAATCATATTTTTCTTTTTTAGCTGATTAAAAAAATATCACATAAATTGCGAAAAATTGTGGGACCATGAAATGAAAAGGGCTTTATAGGGGGATCATAAAATTAAAAATTATTGTTATCCAAAGTGAATTAAATAGTGTGCTTCATTTATGGACCATCACTCCTTTGAAGTGGAAATTGACTAAGATGCCTTTCAATGTCTTCATGTGGAAATAACTTCCTCTTATCTCTTTATAGGTATGGTTTTTTTCTCTTATATAAAATTGAAAGAATTGTTTTGGGATTCCCCAAATAATTGTTTCACTTTAATAAAAAAATTAAAGTCCAAAAATGTGTTTTTTCTTAAATGTGTTTAAAACTTGAAAGTTAATTATCACAGACTTAAAACTTTTATTAAGACTTTCGTGAAGTGGCGAGTCATGACATAATGCTCTTATACATCTCATATGATTTTGCTTTTAGAGTTTTGCATAATAGAGGATGAGTACCAAATAATTGAGGGTTGATTACTTAGTCCAACTATTGGTATCTCAACCTTTTGTTAGGTAAGAACCTGAAGCTCTGATACTACTTGTTAGGATTTGAAATAATTAGGTGTCATCGAAAGCTAGTAAAGCAATCTCGAAAGATCATGAGTTTGAAGATAAATGAGAAATATACCAAAAAAGATAAAAATATTTAATATGGTTCGGTCAATCGACTTATATCCACAAGAGGAGGTGATAAATTCGCTATATGAAGGAGAGTACAAAATATCAAGAGAAATAATCTCGCACAATTCACACATAATATAAAGAGGTTCATGCACACGTGTCTTACAATTTCTCCCCTTACATAAAACTCACAAAGCTCCTAGAACTATATTGAGGATGCTTCCAAACTAGAAGGAATGAGTCTATATTTATAGAGTAATAATTTTTTCCCTACGAGAAAAATGACTCGCCAAATATAATGAATTTCTATTTTCCTTTTCCTATAAGGAAAATCCAATTATGATAAAAAAACTCAGGGTAAAAATTCAACAAAACAAACATGCTAAAAGTAGCTTGGAGACGTACACACACAAGAAAAAACTAAGCTCTGAACTTCATTGATCACAACTAATCAATCAATTTATTAGTGTAATTTTACAAACGAGGTTAACGATTAATTTAATAAATTAAAAAAAGTAAGGGATAAGAGAAAATGTGAGTGAGAAAGAAAAAACTTTGACCAAAAAAGAGGACAAGTTGAAATATCATGGTTCACAACATATTTTGACATGATTTTTTTTAAAAGAGAAAGATAAGAATAAGTACCATAAATCTAAGTGCCAAAAAAGCCATGTTTAGTGCTATTGGGAGATGAGAATATCTACAACTTGCAAATTTTAAAGTGTCTTTTGAATTTATTTTAATGTTTAAATTGTTAATTTGGTGATTAGTTTAATCAATATAGTGTATATATTATATATATAAAAAAGGATGATAGTATAAAATTGTTTTATCATGGAAAAGAGTTGACTATGAACAAATCTTATGATAAGGTGCAGTGGTGGAGTCAATATTTTTGTCAAGGATGTTTATACTTTTATATCAAGAGTGTCAACAATTGATATATATCAAAATATCTATATTTGACGAAAGATGTTCATCTGATCACCCTTGGGTGAATATAGCTTTGTTCCTGATAAGGTTTATTTTGAATGTTAAAAAATTTTAAAAAAATTAAATAGAAGATATTTTTTCCTTTACAACAAGATACTAAGTGAATGAAAAAAAAAAAAAGAGTTGACTATAAAAATGTTTCATTGGTTTTACAAAGTCAAATCCCTTTAATAAAAGGCAAAGGGGAAAGGGGGAATATAAATTGCTCTTTCATGAAAGAGTTGACTATTAGGGAAAACTTTTTTTTTCTTTTTTTATTTAAAAAAGATGTGTTGATTGATTTTAATCTCGATTGTTAGGGGTGCATTTAGAATTTGTATAATTAAGCTCTTAATTGTATAAAATTTAGAATTTACGAATTGAATAAATTAAGGATTTGTATATGTTTATCTTAGCTTATATATAATTATCTTATTGATACAGTTAATTACTATAAGTTCTAAAATATTCCTAGAATGTGTAAATTCATAATTTGTATATACTTATCTTATTTGTATATTGACAGCGAATTTATATCGGCAGCCTATGTTGCTTTAGATGTTTCAAAAATAATATATTTTTTAAGGGTTCGATGTGGGTACGATAATATTTTTGGAGAGTCTGAACAACGTAGTTGGCAGTGAATTATACAATAGAGTTGCTTATTTGTAGTGAATTATAACTAATTATACAAATAACTATTATACCTAAAATCACAAAATATAATTACCTAAACTATAATTATTTCGATCTATTCAATTTCAGGACTAAGCTATTTACGAAACTTTCACTTAAATTAAAGCAACTCAAGCTAGACTTAGTCTATATATCCATATAAATTAGGGTAGGGTGGCTATTTTTCAACAAATAGGGAACAGGCATAAAAGTATAATTAAATTAAGGTGAAACTTTTAATTATTTGGAGATCTTTTCAACCCTCTCAACTTTTTTTTTTTTTTTTGTATTATTACATTCTTCACTAATTATTAGAAAAAATTAAATTAAAATATATCATATGTATAGCTTGCTTATACTAGATTTTTTTATTTATTTAAAATAATGAGGACAAGTAAATAGAAACAAAAAGAATAGTTTATTTCTTTTAAGCTTTGGTTAGTATGTCATTTTCAATATAATTTATATTATATACAATAAAGTACACCATATCAACAATATATGTATTAATAATTCTTATGTAGTTAGTCTTTCATTATACTCTATGCACAACTAATTAATAATCTAAATATAAATCAAAATTATCTTAATTGGTTAATTTATCTCTTAATGAAATTAATCATAGTTGCTTAAATGATCAACAAGTCTGTGGTTCTTTTTTAAATTTTATGTGGAATTAAACATTACCACTTGAATTTATCTGAGTCAGAAGGGAAGAACTTGCATCAGCTAAACTTATATACTGGAGTTTAGCAATATGAAATTTTAATAAAAATAACATGTTTAGTGAAATTTCGTAAGTATAACATGGAGAAAGTAAAGTATATGGAGACTTTATCATTATCTCGAGGAGGTGGAAGACTATTATCAAAAGACTGTTGATTCAAATATAACAAATTCAAGTACAAAAAATAAGAAAATATTACAACATAACTAGAAACAACACAAATCCTATAAAAAAAAGAACAAAACAACAAAATAGAGTGATAATCAAAACACATTAAGTCATAGACGAGGATAAATATATAGTTAGTATAATGACAAACATCAACACATTTAAATTCTCAAAAAAAACAATACCTCATTACTTACTAACTTTTTATCATAGTATTAAGCTACTTAGATCAATATTGACGATCTCGAAAAGAAATATCTGAAATTTTCTTATTTAAAATCATATCCTAAATAATCTGAAACACAAAAAATTTATATTTATGCATTTTGGCTTATTAGGCTAATATTTTATTATTAAAGTGAACAAATATCATCATAGTGGGACCCACAAGCTATTACATTATGTGGGACCCAATTTGGATAAGGTCAATGTAAAAGAGACAGCTGTATATTTTTGGAAATAGAAATTACAATGTTCTTTTGCTGTTTTAGGTTTTGGAAATAGAGCGAGGGTCCTACGTGAAGTGAATCCAAAGTAATCGGGCTTCAATGCGGACGTCGAATATCGATTGGACAATCAATATAAATATGTGTGTGGGCAGTGGATGAGACTATTTCTTCTTTAATTAGAGGTGCTTTTAATTTTCCTTAATCAAAGGTCTCGAGTTTGAGCTCTAGACACGGTAAAAATTCTTGACAGGGAGCGCTTCCTCTGAATGGGCCCTACGTGAAGCAAATCTGAAATAATCGGACTTCAATGCACTAATATATGTGTGGTGCAGTGGATGAAACTACTCCTTTCTTAATTAGAGGTTTCATGTTCGAGCCTTAGGTATAGAAAAATCCTTAGTAGTGAGTGTTTCTCTCAAATGAGCCCTACACAGCACAAATTTAAATTGATCGGACTCCAATACGAATATCGAATACGAAAATATATATGATATGAAAATATATCAACATAGAGAAAGACAAATTTAACGTTGGAGTGGCACAGCCTTTTTCGTCGGATTTGTTGTCGGAATTAATAAAAGTCTCATTTGGTTCAAACTGTTGGCTTTGTTCCTGCAATATATCCTTTAAAAAATATATTACCTAATTATTTTTTTTATTATTTAATTTTATTCATATATAATAATAATAATAATAATAATAATAATATATTCCGTAATATTTCATAAAGTGAAATATGGAAAGGACAAAATGCACGTTTCGTTTTGCAAGTAGAGAATTGTTTTCGATAGACTCTTGATTCAAGAAAATTAAAGCAGATATTAAAATAAAAATAGTGGAGAGAAGTTTGATTAAGGTGTCTAAGATTTGATATATATAAATTTGATCAAAATATTTTATACAATTTTCTCTATATATAATAAAAAAAATTGACGAAGTATGTCCAATCGGCCTCTCTAAACTATATGTGTCTACGTTACTGATTAAAATATGCTAACTACATACTACGATCGACACGACATTCTATACTACTACCAACCCAAATAAGTATTTTTATCTTTACCTGCAATCTCCATAACTTCCTATCTAAAATCATATTCTCGAAAAGTTAATATTACAATATGTCATATAAGCACCTCTCCCCGATTTATTTTTATTTATATATTCAAATACATTATTCATTTTATTAAATATTTAATCCATCGATATATTTAAATTCTATTCACACAAATTTAAATTATTCGAATTTTAATTCAATGCGAGTATCAGATAACGAATGAGGATTTGGAATGGCATATTTGTAATTTAAATTAACTAGGAGGGCTATTAGGTAGGACCACATGTTCTCGACTTCAACGAACGACGTTCTTTGTGGATAAACTCGAAGGGTTTGATCCTATGTAACTCACCTCCACCTACTTCCTATGCACCATCATTTATTAATTTATAGTTTTGTACTATTAATATAACTAGATATAGGATTTTTAATTTTTAATTTATGCGATACAAATAATATTTGAAGAGTCAGATAAATATTTAGTAGATAATTTAATTTTTTTAAATTATTATAATTATTTTCGTTGTTTTAGTTTATGTAGTATTGATAAAAATTTTATAGTCGATCAAATTTTTTATAGTACTTTTTAAGTTATTTTAAATAATATGTATTATTTTTCTGTCCTAATTTATATGATACAGATAGTATATCGAGAGTTAATCAAATTTAAATATGTCTCTTATTTTAAGTTGTTAATTATTACTCCCTTCATCTCTTTTTATATGGCATCGTTTGATTTGACACGATGTTCAAGAATTTTTTTTAAAAAAAATTATAGTCTAAAACAATCCTTAAATATTTATCTGATCGTAAATCATTTCATTAAGGGTAAAAAATAATAATTTTTAATTATCATAAGATGATATTTTTTTAAGAGGGATAGAGAAATATGATTTATAGTATCTATTACGTAATTTTTTAGGCTATTTTTGATAAATTCTCGACATAAATAATTCGAATTCTCATAGTATAAAATTGTTCAAATAAAAAAGCATTTCTTATTTGAAACTTTTCATTTATAAAATTCCAATTTAAATTTCTTTTAAATAAAATATAATTTTTTTTATCCATCCTATTATATCCCTAGCTAGTTCTCTTAACTATTCTTTTTCTTTGTACTTTGTAAGGTTTTTTTTTTTTCATCTGACGTTCGAAGTTCATGGGATTCTGACTAAATCTTAATCGCGCATTACAAAGTCCATTTGAAAAACACATTTTTAACAATTTTTTTTCTATTTTTAAAATTTGAGTCTCAAATATCTGATTAAGAGTGAAGCAGTCTCACCTCTACATCAAAACTGATGTTGGTATACTTTGCAAACTTTGAGTAGTTGAAACTAATGCCTCAAAGCTTATTATAAACTTAAATATGAAAATACCAAAAAGTTAGGTCAAATGGAGAACTTATGATCCATTAAACTTTATAGAGTTTTGTGTCTACATATTATTGGAAGTACCCAAAAATATGTAAACAGTCCCACATGAAAGTAATTTCAAAACTAAAAATAATCCATTTTATCTTTCATGGAATAGCTCATCTTTTATACATGTGTAAAAGGCACTCTTTATGAATGATACCAATTTATGTTATATCAGTATTCTTTCAAAAATAATGTCTCTATCTCTATGAAATAATATCTTTATTTTTATAATAAAATTGTGATAAGATCTGTATACGTTTATTTTTTTCGAATTTCACTGATGGAATTTCACTCGATCTTTCGAAAATAACATCTTTATTTCTATATCACATCTCTATATCTATGAGATAGTTGTAAGATCTGCGTACGTTTATCCTTTTTCGAATTTTACTGGTGGAATTTCACTCGGTCTTTTGAAAACTATGAAACAACATCTCTATCTCTATGAGATAGTGGTAAGATCTGCGTACATTTATCCTTTTTTAGAATTTCATTGGTGGGATCAGTCTTTCGAAAACAATATCTCTATCTCTATAGATAGTGGTAAGATCTCTATACATTTATTCTTTTTGAACTTTACTTGTCGGATTTCACTTCGTATATTATTGTTGTTGTTGTGATTTGATGAAGCATATTTTAAAAATATTAAAAATATATTTAATATAATTTCACAGATGAAATTCGAAGAGAATTAAACCCCCGGAAAAAAGTATCTATAGTAATGTCATTTAAAATTGTATTGAGGGAAAAAAATTAAAATTGTATTGCTACTGTTTTTTCATCTTTTATTCCTTGTCTCTCATTTACAAAAAAATAAAAAAAAACTTATCACTATTTAAACAAATTAAATCATTTCCCTTTTGTGATAATGAAATATAGAATAAAAAGTCTCAATTCTGCACGTTTACAATATTTATTTAAACTGAAATTTAATTATGTAAATCTTTTCAAAGTCAAATATCTAATCAATTCGAGATTTCTAATAAAAAGTAGTAGAATCATATTCATCGCACACACTCTCATATTTATAATAGTAGTATATCTTCTTTTTTTTGTGTAGCGTTCAACTAATCTAAATTTTCATAATAGATTTTTTTTTTTTACATAGAATATGTATTTTAACATGATTTTCTTTAAACTTACATTCAAATTCAAAAATTTTAATCAAGGACGGTAGAATCATATTCATCATAGTGACTCTTAGTTGGTCTTAATGATTAATGATGGCATCAAAATTTAAATTAAGATAATTTAAAATCTAAAAAAATAAATATACGAACTCAAAAAAAATATAAATAATATATTTTCCACTAAAAGAGTTCGTCCTCTAGCAATAAGATGGCTTCACCCCTGTTAGTGGTGCACTCGTTTGGCAAAATTATTGGCAATGTCACAACAATATTCAATATTATCTATATAGATGTATTAAATAATTCAATTTTAAAAACTGTTATTTACAAATTATAACATCAAGAACCACAGAAAGATATATTAATATTATAATATATAGTCCATCTATAACAGTGTGCAGTGTATATAATAAGCTTTTTAAGCAGCTCCCACCCACAATAAAGATAACAAAAAGAAGGAAAAACACCATTGTTGTAGTAGATTAGCTGGCTTTTCTCTTCAGTCCTGAGTTTGTTTGTTTTTTTTCACTTTAGGGTTTTCACTTTTAGGAGTTCAAAGTGTTCAATTACTGGTAAATTTCCCTGTTCAGCTTTTGTTGAAATTCCTCAGTTTACTGTTTTGCTTCTTTGCATTTTCACTCTATTTGGGGTTGGGGTTGTAGTGGTTATAATTGTTTGGGTGTGATGTTCTGTGCTTACTGTCTAATTATTCCAAGAAAATGTTTTCAATCTCTTAGCTGTATTTATGATTTTGAATATATTCTTATTCTCTTTCCATAAAGTTTTATCTGTCTGAAGTGATATATACCTCATGTATTGGTCACCCCTAGCTTGTGATTCACTTGTCAAGTTGAAATCTTGATGTTGTTTTGGTGTACCCTTTTGAGTTTTTTTTTGGGGGGGTTTCTTAGTTCATACAGTCTAAGTTTGTTACACCCATAGTTGTGATTCACTTGTCAAAATGAAATCTTGATGTTATTTGCTTGTACTCTTTTGAGGCTTTTTGGGGTTTTATTGGTTCACACAATCTGAGAGATTTGTTGCACTCATAGTTGTGATTCACTTGTCAAAATGAAATCTTCATGTTGTTTTGTTGTACCCTTTTGAGGTTCTGAGGTTTTTCTTAGTTTACACAGTTTAAATAAGTTTGTTACACCCATGGCTGTGATTCACTTGTCAAATTGAAATATTGAGGTTGTTTTCTTGTACTCTTTTGAGTTTTTTCTTAGTTCAGACAATCTAAAAGATTTGTTCTACCCATAGTTGTGATTTACTTGTAAAAATGAAATCTTGAGGATATTTTCTTGTACCCTTTTGCTTTTTGGGGGGTTTTCTTGGTTCATACAATCTAAAAAGTTTGTTCTTGGGTTTTACAGGAAAGAGGAAAAAGCAAAAGGCAGAAGTTGTATCTCATAGATATTGATTTGGGGGAAGTTTTCTGAAGTGGGGTTGTGATTATTTCTTTCTATGTTAGGAGCTTACTATAGAGAGTGTGTGTTTCTGTTTGGTGAACTTGGTGTTGTTAGTGAGTGAAAAGGTTTTTTCTTTTCTAAAAAAATGGTGTCAAGATCCTATTCCAATCTCTTGGAGCTGGCCTCAGGTGAAGCTCCTTCGCCGTCTTTCGGGCGAATGAGCCGGAGGATTCCACGTATTATGACCGTTGCCGGGATAATGTCTGATCTGGATGATGATGGATCAGAGAGCGTTTGTTCCGATCCATCATCATCTTCAGCTCAAAAAGATAGGATAATTGTTGTAGCTAATCAGCTGCCAATTAGAGTACAAAGGAAAACTGATGGCAGTAAAGGATGGTTATTCAGCTGGGATGAGAATTCACTTCTTCTCCAGCTGAAAGATGGTTTAGGAGATGATGAAATTGAGGTTATATATGTTGGTTGTCTTAAGGAAGAAATCCACCCGAATGAGCAAGACGAGGTTTCACAAATTCTACTTGAGACATTTAAGTGTGTTCCAACTTTTGTACCACCTGATCTGTTTACCAAGTACTACCATGGATTTTGTAAACAACAACTTTGGCCTTTGTTCCACTATATGTTGCCCCTTTCGCCTGATCTAGGTGGTCGATTCAATCGATTACTGTGGCAGGCTTATGTTTCTGTGAACAAAATTTTTGCGGATAGAATCATGGAAGTGATCAACCCAGAAGATGACTTTGTGTGGGTTCATGACTATCATCTCATGGTACTGCCTACCTTCTTGAGGAAGAGATTCAATAGAGTAAAGCTTGGATTTTTCCTGCACAGCCCGTTTCCTTCTTCCGAGATATATAAAACATTGCCTATTCGCGAAGAAATCTTACGAGCTCTCTTGAATTCGGATTTGATTGGGTTCCACACTTTTGATTATGCAAGGCACTTCCTCTCGTGTTGCAGTCGGATGTTAGGTATTTCTTATGAGTCGAAAAGGGGTTACATAGGCCTCGAATACTATGGCAGAACTGTAAGTATTAAAATTCTGCCAGTGGGTATTCATATGGGGCAGCTTCAGCAAGTCTTGAGTCTCCCAGAAACGGAGGCGAAAGTTTCCGAGCTCGTGCAGCAGTATAATAATCAGGGAAGGACATTGTTGCTTGGAGTTGATGACATGGACATATTTAAAGGCATTAGTTTGAAGTTGTTGGCAATGGAACAACTTCTATTGCAGCACCCAGAGAAGCAGGGGAAGGTTGTTTTGGTGCAGATAGCCAATCCTGCTAGAGGCAAAGGAAAAGATGTCCAAGAAGTGCAAGATGAAACAAATTCGACGGTGAAGCGAATTAATGAAGTATTTGGAAGGCCTGGGTATCAACCAGTTATATTGATTGATAAGCCACTAAAGTTTTATGAAAGGATTGCTTATTATGTTGCCGCAGAATGTTGCCTGGTCACTGCTGTCAGGGATGGCATGAACCTTATACCGTATGAGTATATAATTAGTCGCCAAGGAAATGAGAGGCTCGATAAGGTTCTGAAACTGGACTCTTCTGCACCAAAGAAGAGCATGTTAGTAGTGTCTGAGTTTATCGGGTGTTCGCCATCTTTGAGTGGAGCGATTCGAGTAAATCCATGGAACATTGATGTAGTTGCTGATGCAATGGACTCTGCTTTAGTAATGCCTGAGCCAGAGAAGCAACTTCGGCACGAGAAACATTACAGGTACGTTAGCACCCATGATGTTGGATACTGGGCTCGCAGTTTCTTGCAGGATTTGGAGAGGACATGCAAGGATCATGTTAGACGAAGATGCTGGGGTATTGGATTCGGCTTGAGTTTCAGGGTTGTTGCACTTGATCCGAATTTTAGGAAGCTTTCTATGGAGCATATAGTTTCGGCATATAAAAGGACAACCACCAGGGCAATCCTTCTGGACTACGACGGAACTTTGATGCCTCAAAATGCAATTGATAAGAAGCCAACTGCTAAAACAATTGAAATCATCAAAACATTGTGCAGAGACAAGAACAATATGGTGTTCATCGTCAGTGCTAGAAGCCGAAAGACGCTAGCTGACTGGTTTCCAACTTGTGAGGAACTTGGTATTGCAGCTGAGCATGGCTATTTCTTGAGGTATTGCTTGCTGTTCTAACTTGTTTCCTTGCTATATATTTTCACAATTTACTTACAGACTCGAGTTTAAATGGTTCTTTGAATCTACAGGATGAGTCAAGATAAAGAATGGGAAACGTGTATCCCAGAAGTAGAATGCTGTTGGAAAGAAATTGCTGAGCCTGTTATGCAACTTTACACTGAGACTACTGATGGATCAGTTATTGAAGACAAGGAAACATCAATGGTATGGTCTTATGAGGATGCAGATCCTGATTTTGGATCATGTCAGGCTAAAGAACTTCTTGATCACCTAGAAAGCGTGCTGGCTAATGAACCGGTCACTGTCAAGAGTGGACAGAATATAGTGGAAGTAAAGCCTCAGGTATATGTTTTTCTTTCTTGGTGAGGAGTTTGGCTTATACTGTTTTTAGCTTAGCTGTAGCAATGAAGGACATTTCCGTAATCAAAACACGTCTGCATGAATTGAAACTTATCAGTTGTTTGGAAGATAGATGATTTTGGATATATCTTGATTTGGAAGGTATATTTTGGTTATCAGTTTTTCTTTTTTTTCTTGGTTTTCTCGGTAGAGGCCTGGCTGTGCACTTATGAGGTGAAAGACTATGGCGCGTATTCAGTATGGCTTAAAACATTCTCCAATTATCCTATTTTTTGTTGGTTGATATTTAAAAAAAAAAATTCTCTAGGGAAACGAGTTCTTTAAAATTGAGAAAATGAGTTACCTAATAGAAGTAAGAAAAACAAGTTCCACAAGTGACATTTCCTATTGATTGTGTCCCGCCCACCCTCCAACAAACTTCATTTTCACCGCCACCCCACTTCCCATAGTATTGTCTAGATTATATACAAGTGTGTTTAGGATAATATTTTTGCTTATGTACCAAATACAGAAAATAACCAAGAAATTCACTTACGCTCCGAAACACACCCTAGTTTTCAATCTTAATGGATTCTCAGTGTTAACCTTAGGAAGTTTCCCTGTTTATAACTTGAATTGGTTCCATATGATTAGTAATATAATTTATGTAAGATTTTAAATCATCGAAGTTGATAATAGAGGAACCATTCCATAACAATGCCAGCATCTCTACTTGTAGCCTGTAGGTATGTGACTTTCTAAAACTAAATCTACATCTTTGAGTTGTAATTTTGTTGACAGAAGCCAGACTGTATTATCGACTTGCTTGTATTAGATTCATTGAAGCTGATACAAACCTGCTTTAGGGGAAAAATAAGTAATTAGTTCGAATCTGTGTTATTTTCTACTTTCTCAAATGAGAAGAGAGGAGTCGAGAAGGAAAAACCATGGGACCTCATATGTGAAACGTTTGTTATCTTCGTTTGTTCTCTCTTTATCGGAAACAACCTCTCTGCCTTCACAAGGTAAGGTAAGGCTGTGTACAAACCACCAGCTCCATACTCCACTTTTGGGATTACACTGGGTGCGTTGTTGTCATTGTTGTTTATTCTCTCTTTTGTTTCCTTTTTGGTATGATTTATACACTGGGGGAAAAGGATCGACTGCATTAGTCATATACAATTTCGCTAAGTTGCTTGGACTCTCTAAAAATGTTGCCACACCTGTGTCGGATCCTTCAAAAATGCACTATTTTTGGAGGATCCGACACACACCTGTCAACATTTTTTAAGAAATCCTTGAGATATGGTTAAATATATGGTATTGTGAATGTTTGTCTTCAAAAATGTGTTCCTTCCTGTAGGGTGTAAGCAAAGGGCTCGTTGCCAAGCGCCTCCTTAATGAAATGCATGAGAAAGGAATGTCACCAGATTTTGTCCTCTGCATAGGAGATGACCGATCGGATGAAGACATGTTTGAGGTGATCATGAGCTCGGTTTCTGGCCCGTCCATGGCTCCATCAGCCGAAGTCTTTGCTTGTACTGTTGGTCGGAAGCCCAGCAAGGCAAAATACTATCTCGATGACACAACCGAGATAGTTAGGCTGATGCAAGGTTTGGCTTCTGTTGCTGAACAAATGTTACCTCAGATGTAAAGGCCAAATGAGAGGTCTTTCTCAGTTTTCTTGGTAAGTTGTAAATTAATGGCACTATAGAGAAACTGCAGTAGTAGTACTTAAATATGTCTTCTGTTTTCTTGTTTTTTGGTGAGCTGTAAATTATTGGACTATAGAGAAACTGTGTTTTGTTCGATTTGCGCTCACCACATCGGTTAAATTAGCCTCTCTACCTCTACGAGGTCGTACACTTTATCCATAGACTCCACCTGTTGGAGTACATTGGTATGTTTTGTTGTTGTTGTTGTTGTTGTATAAAGAAGTTGTTGTATTAGAAGTACTTGACTTTGGTTATCCTCTTTAAGGGTGTGTATTTGGTACGAAGGAAAATATTTTTCTATTTTTTTCGATATTTTGTTGGTTCGGAAAAAATATTTTCTTTAGGAAAATAAGTAACGACTTTAGTGGATGGAGTAGAGAAAGCTTTTTTTCCTTTCTTGATTTTTTGCACTTGTGTTTGGTATTAGTATTGACGTTCGACTAAATTTTGATACCTTGGATATGACCATTTCTCTATGGTCCTTGCTACTTAAATAAGAACTCGAGGCTTCTAGTTAAGAATAAAAAGATACGTACTATAATATTTAATTTCTATACACCACATAATTGTCCGATGAAGAGTGTGCACTGACAGGGGCGGAGCTATATTCATTCAAGGATGGTCAGATGAACATTCTTCGTTGATTTTTTTTTCTGAATATATAGGTTAAATATAGATATTTTGATACTCCCTCTGTTCATCTTTACTTGGTCCCTATACTATTTTAGGATGTCCAACAATACTTGTCCATTTTATGAAATCAAGAGATAATTTTATACTTACTTCCCAATTTATCCTTATAATTAATTATAATTGTTTTCCTATTACATTTTTCAATACATTGCATTAATTATATTCAAAGGGTGATTTGGTAAAATTACTCTTATCATTTATTACTTTTTAATCCCTGTGCAAAGTCAATAGGGGTCAAGTAAAGTTGGACGGAGGGAGTATATATTAATTGTTGACACTCTTTGATACAAAAATTGCGCACTCATATTCTAAAGGTATGAACACTTTTGATGAAAATGTTGACTCAGTCACTGTACACTGAACCACCCTTCGCCTTAGGTGGCTCCGTCTATTCATGGTAGCTTGTTTTTTCGTATTTTTGATAAGAAAGTCATTTTCCTCATTTATAACAAATTTATTTTTCTAAAGAAAGTATTTTTTGTGAAATTTTTAATTAACCAAATATATAAATATTGAAAAACATTTTCTCTTTCCTTTTTTTTTCTTTTCATATTTGTAGTCATATTTTTTGCAAGACAACAAGATGTAGCAAATAATGACATGATGAGGAATAAATCAATTAAATCGAACGATGCACATCTCTAGTTCTATTCATATTTGAGTTTTCACTTGTTCATACATAATTTTCAATTTATTAAAATTCAAATGCGCGTTTGATTATATATTTGAATTAATTTTTTTCGAAGATGAGATTTAGGTTTGGAAAAAATTCACTTTTGACCGACTTTTTGAAGTGATTTTTTTTTGACGAATTCCTTTTAATAAATAATTACTAATCTTAGTATATTTTTTATTTATTATTATGCATGTAAATATAAATGCATTATACGTATTTAAAAATATATCGTGCTTATTTGATAAGTATATATATGTATATATATATATATATATATATAAGTAAAGTGTCTGATAAATGTATTATTCATCAATAAAACTTGTACTTGTAATATGTATCAAGCGTTCAACGAAACAAACTATTATTGTTATAGATAATAAATATTTTCTTAATAAAGTACATCGATCTAAAGTTTCCCGTTATTCTTTTATGCTCACTAAATTATAACCATTTAAAAAAAATTAAATTCTTGTCAAAATACAGGTTTGATTTTTAAATATGATATTTTTTTCAATCATAAACACTTACTAAATGTCTTTTTCTCAAAAGTAACACGTCTAAAATGTCTCTTTCCATAATGTGTAAAAGACTAAACCTCTATGTTCCCATTTACAATATTTTACGTCGTCCGTTTTAATTTATTTATCTTAATTTAATTCGATACAAGATATGACAACACTTGATCGATCTCACCGGAGACATGACCTTACATAGAAAAAAGTGGAGGGCGTGTATTAGAGTAGTAGGCTAGTAGGGATAGATTAGTAGGTTCAGTCCGGTCTTTATTATCCCGTGGTGTCATTATCTGTCTTATATTTGTTAAATTTATTGTATCTACCTTCTATCATTGTTTTCGTTATTAGTCGTTCTTCCTTGTTTATTCTGCTTATGGATTTTTGAGATGAGGATTCCCCGGAAACAACCTCTCTATCTCTATGAGGTAGTGGTAAGGTTTGCGTACATTTTTACCCTCTCTAAAACCCCCTTGTGGGATTTCACTGGGTATGTTATTGTTATTGTAATTTAATTCGATACAAATTTAAAAAAAAAATTAAATTAAGAAAAAAAACAACCTAATCAACTAAGAAATAGGAGAATTGGTCATTATGATAAATTCAAACTTTTTATTTATTTGTTTTAGTGAACTTGCTTAGGTCAAAGTCATTCTCCTTGACTTTAAATAGAAATAATATTATTTTCTCTTTTTTTCTTTTATTTTTCAATCGAAGTTTTGAATTTGAGTAAATTGAAATTCACGTCTTGAAGGATCTGTTTGTGAGGCGAACTCAAAACCTTTGATTAACAGTAAGGGATCTGTACCATCCAATCATAACACTTGATGGTGAATTATTTTCCTTCTTTTCGTCCTTCTATGTTTTACTTTTTTTTTTAATTCGGTATTCGAAAATTATGGAGTAAGAATACTTTTTTTTTTGTGAAGGTATTTAACTAAATTAATATTCTCTTCAAAAGTCTAACAAATTTTGTAGGATACAACTTGTAAAAAGAGGTTTCCTATAGGGATAGGTTGGACCAAAATTCCGTCGAGAGAGGACATTCTTTATAAATTGGTTGGAAAAACAAGAACACTTCGGCGTCGGATGGACGTTAACTGGCGAATCTATAAAATTTAATCAGCCATTAACGAGTAATTTCTTTGACTATTTTCTTTAAATTTATTTATTGTAAAGATACAAGATTATTAGGTCATAGAATGTGAGCTACCTATTGAACTAAAATAAATACATTTTCCATTATAGTCATGAATATACATATTTTATTGTTTGATTTTGAGATTTATTAATACAAAAAATCAAAAAAAAAATCTCCACCTTGCACATATAAGAAGCTACTATTTCTTTATAATTAAAAAAATACACACCATAATTATTAATAGAATAACTAACAACAAACAATGGGAGACTATTTCTAGATTCTTCACCTTTTCTTTAATTAAATATTTAAAGAGTTTAATTATGTTATATTATATATTATTGGTATAAGAAATGTTACATAATCAAATTCAGAGGTAAAGTCAAAATTTAAAATTTCTGAAATTGTGATTTTGATTTTTTAGATAAATTAAAATTAATAATTTTTATATATATAATAAAATTTTAATATAAATATAAATAAAATTATAAAATTCTATCAAACTCGCTTTCTATAACGGAAAAAATTATTGCCATTAAATATCTCTTTTTTATTGTAATAACATTGCCTTAAAATTCTATTGCCACTAAATATTTCTCTCATATTTGATCCCATTTATTAGGCAACAAATTCTATAAAATACATACTTTTCTACTTAGAATTTATTTATTTAAAAACAATTTTATAACATTACAAAATATTCTCATATTTTTTTTAATTTTATACTTAATATACCAACATACCATTGCCAAGACTTTGGTACTAATAATAAATTCATTAAATGTGGGTAAAGTCAAAATTCTTAAAGAGTGATAGACCATATAATGTCCAAATGTGAATTCAATTATTAAAAAGATCCTTTTGATAAATTGAAGAATGGGTAAAACCTTCATATCTAGTCTTTATTGGTACTTGACTTTTGCAAGAAATCAACACACTATATATTTAAAAAAAAATTAAAAAATTCTACTCCTCTTTCAAATTTCTTAACTCCTATATTAAAAATTATTAATTATTTGTTGAATTTATAAAATTAAAACAATTTTATTATGTTTTTGAAAATTTTCTTATAGTTCAAAATAAGTGAATTATTGAGATTTTTTTTTTTGGGTTTAGGCCTTCACGGCTTTAAAAAGCGTCACTAGTAGGTGAGACCTGTTTATTTATATACGCAACATCTCTCTTGTATTTTGCCGATGTGAGACTTCTTATCTTAAGATAGGTTGTTAGAGAAATTTTCGTACAAATAGGTCAATTCAGTTCTCGACCAAAACAAAAATTTTCGAATTTTCCTCTGAACAGAAAGATTATTTCGAGATCTTGAAACATATTCGAAGGTTTAATATTACTATTGTAATTTTCAGCAGCGGAGCCACCTTATGTATGTCTAGGAGGTTCATCCCAACCCTTTTCAATGAAAAACTATACTATTAATATATAATTAAAATTATTTTATATTTATATATATATATATAGAGCAGATGTCAAACCCCCTTTGATTAATTCATATGTTTGTTGTTTCAAATTTTAAACCTCCTTAATTGAAATTCTGCCTCTACCATTAATAATTTCGACCACCATAAAATTAGAGATCTTCTAGTTAATGATGAAGGAATTTTATTCACCCCATCATGATTTTTTACGATGTTTCTATAGTACTTAAAAATTCATAAACTTTTAAATTTTAGATGCCTCTAAGTCAACAAGTCATAAATCTCACTCATAAAAGATAGATAGACTAGTTAAAACATGGTATTTTCCAAATAACAAACAAGAAAAGAAAAAAGAAAAAAAGAAGTTTCCCATAGACCTTCCTATCAAGTCATTTTCTCATTTATTTTCTTCTCTTCAAACCTATATATATTCTTATATATATATAAACAAAAAATATAAAATAAAATAACACAAAGTCTCAATTTACATTCACACATTCATCTTCTCTCTAATTTTCCCTCTTTTAAATCCCTTCATTTCCTTCCAACACAAAGTGTCCATCATTTAAAGTTTGCATCTATATTTGCGCACATCAAAGAAAGTGCTCTGCTAGTAAAATCGACCTATAGTTATTTCAATCAAGGTCGAGAACTCTTTCACAAAGTGTTCATTTGCGCACATCGAAGAAAGTGCTACGGTGGATACCTAGACACCCAAGATCGATCTGTTATCACTTATATATAGTTATTTCAATCAAGATCGAGCACTCTTCTCGAAAAAAGTGACAAAATATGAGCAATAATAATAATATTGTGGAGAAGGCAATCAAGAGCTTAGGGAAAGGCTTTGATTTAACATGTGATTTTAGACTAAAGTATTGTAAAGGAGATGAAAGACTTGTGTTGCTAAATCATGAAAAATTGAGAAAAGAATTGATGGTGCCTGGTTTTGGAGCTTATCAAAATGTACCAATTGATATTAAGTGTGATAAAGGTGATAGAGTTAGATTTCAATCTGATATTCTTGATTTTAATCAGGTAAATTATTATTATTATTATTATATCAATTTCTTCTTCTTCTTCTTCTTCTTTTTTTTGAAAAAAAGGGGGTGTTTTTTAACAAGTTCTTTAAGGGTGTGTTTGGTTGGAATACAATAACAACGATGATAAAAATATATTCAGTATAGTTTTATAAGTGGAATATAGAGAAAGTAGTGCGTAGATCTTTTTTTATTTATTTTTTGAGGTAAAGCGGTGATTTATGATAAATAATTAAATTGGAGAGGAAATATTTTTATTTTTCTGAAAAATAAATGAGTTTTGAACGTATTTTCTAGATGTTTGATAAGTAAGAAGGAAAGTATATCTAAAGGGTATTATTAGGAGTATTGTCAAACACTATGGAAGTTAGGGGCGGGGAATTTACAATAACATACCCAATGAAATCTTACAAGTAGGAGGCGGGGAATTTGATGGAACAAATTTAAAATTTATGAATTCTGAATTTTAATTTTTTTTAAAAATTTTGTTGGGTGGAAAATTTAAAAGTTATACATATTGAATAAATTTTAAAAAGATAAATATAAAATTTGGATCAAATTTCATCATCATAATCTTCTTCTTTTTTTCTTCTTTTAAGGGTGTGATAGGTAGGAATGAAAATGTTTTTTTTAAGTGATCCTCTTAATTATTTTGTTTTGTGTGTTTTCGACGAACAATCTAAACACCGTTTGAAGGTGGATTCTTTCCATTGTTTCTGCTGCTACTATTTTCTCTTGTTATATGTATTCACATAGTTCGACCTATATAAAATGCCACATGTCATAGGTTTTTCCCTGACTTTTAAGCACTTGTTTTTTTACGGACCAAAATTAACAAATATTTTTCTTCGTATCGAACACACCCTAATTATTTTTTTTGTTGATAACAGATGTCTGAATATATAAATAGAAGAAGTTCAGTGCCTGGAAAAATACCATCTGGGATGTTTAATTCCATGTTTGGATTTGATAGTGGTTCATGGGCAATTGATGCATCAAATACAAAATATTTAGGGCTTGATGGTTATTTCATCATATTATTTGATGTTCATATTGATAGATATTCACTTATTTTGGATGATCAAGTTATTAATGATGTTCCTTCCACTTGGGATCCTGCTGCACTTGCAAGGTAACTAATATTATCTCTTTTAATTAGTGTTGAATATCTGCTTTAAGACGAGTTGAGCCACATAAGATTTATTTAAAAGGAAAATAATTTTGTGTTTGTTTTAAGACTCGACTAGTTATGATGCAAGATAACTAATTCATAAGATTTGAATGATGATGCAAGATAACTAATTCGTAAGATTTGAATGATGATGTAAGGTAACTAATATTATCTCTTTTAAGTAGTGTTCAATGCCTGCTTTCAGATGAGTCGACCCACGTAAGGTTCATTTAAAAGGAAAATACTTTTGTATTTGTTTTAAAACTAGACTAGTTATGATGCAAGGTAACTAATTCATAAGATTCGAATGATGATGCAAGGTAACTAATATTATCTCTTTGAATTAGTATTTGATATCTGCTTTAAGACTCGCCTAATTAGAATCAAATCACGTAAGGTTCATTTAAAAGAAAAATAAAATTTGAAAATTCTGATTAATGTTGAAGAGACTTTATCCATCTTACCACTTTTCTTGATAATAATTATTATCATCTTTTTTTTTCCATTCAATTTCTGATATTCGTTTTGGGGTTCGGTTGATTTAGGTTCGAGTTAGGTAAGGTCTATTTAAAGGAGAGTTATGTAAGTTTTTTTCATTTAGAATCCTTACAAATAAATTATATATATTCATTCCATCGTAATTTCACTTTTATATAAAAATATTTGACTAAATGAATGATAGGTTTATAGTTTGTTATTTTTTTTTTAAATCATAAAAATAAAGATTAAAAGTGCATAGTTTTAGTCAATTAAAGGTTAAATGCGATTAACCAAATATCATATAAACCAAACTTAAAATTTGTCCACAATTTAGGGGCTAAAAGGGAATTTATTTTTTTCTTTTAAAAAAAGGAAATAAAAAAATAATATTATAAGAGTATTTTATTGGGATAGGTATATTATAGGTAATTGACTTTAGAATTAATTACTCTCTTTTTCCTTTTTTTTTTTTTTTTGAAAATTATATATTTAATAATTATTCTATGCCTCTATTTTGACCAAGTCTACTAAAACCAAATCTTATTCTTGATCCACACTATTTATGCAACAACAAAAAATAAATATTTTATATGTCATAATTATCATATCATAAATGTAAAACCTTGAAAGAAAACTTGGCAATGGGAAGAATAAGTCTAACCATTTAGTCAAAATGATTTTTTAAAAAAAATTCATTTATGTTTTAAAAAGATAAGGTACTCCACTTTAGAAATATGACAATGACACTTTCTTTCATGTAATAATATGATGTCTAATTAATTTAAATTTATGTTGAAAAGTCTGATTTTATAAGTAAAGCATTTTTTATAAAAAGTTATTCTATGTCAGAGTTTATATTTAATATTGTCAGTTAAGGATGAAAGAGAGTTACCACACCAACACAATCAAAATGAATACCTATATACTTATGAAGGATGAATATCTTGTATTCAAAAAGCTAGTCGAATGCCCGGTCAGTTCGATAAAATTCAAATAACTTAATTTCCTTTCATGAACTATTAGTGTCAATAAATTAGCTCGATTCATAGATCGAAAAAGAATTTATAAGTAGTTATTAATTAAGTTAAATAGGGGCACCTTGGTATACTAATCTTCCGTTGTGTTCAAGTGTCGAAAAAAGGGTCACATCATAAACCCATGATCTCCTTGTTACATAAAAACAATTTTATGTCTTGCGCCAGAGACTTCCTTCTAGTTAGTTGTTACAGGTTATCAAATTCTAAGAAGTCGATATCAATCAATATTTGATGTATGTCTAATTGAATATATATATATTTTTAATTTGATGAAATTAATTATTTGTGAATTTATGATAGGTTTATTGAAAAATATGGTACCCACATAATTGTGGGGTTAAGTATAGGAGGACAAGATGTGGTCCTATTAAGGCAAGACAAATTGTCAAACATGGAACCATCACAACTCAAGAATCACTTGGATGAACTTGGTGATCAATTATTTAGTGGCATTTGTAACTTTTGTCCACAACAATGCAAATCAAGAGAACAAATGCATAAGGTTTTTTCCCTTTTTCCTTTTCATAATGATCTTTTTTTTTGGCTTCACACTCGATTTTTGACATTGATAGTGAAAACATGACTAATTTGAATTCTCGATACAAACAAAATTTTATGAATTTTCCTCCTGAAAGATTATTTCGAGATCTTGAAACATATTTGAAGGTTTAATATTACTGTTGTAATTTTCAGGTGTGGAGCCACCTTATGTCTAGGGGGTTCATCTGAACTCCCTTCGATGAAAAATTATACTATTAATACATGGTTAAAATTATTTTTTATGTATATATAGTAGATGTCGAACCCCATTCGATTAGTTCGTGTATTTGCTTTTTTAAATTTTGAACCCCCTTAATTGAAATTCTAGTTCTGTCATTGATAATTTCAACTAGGGCAGAACTAGAGATCTTCTAGTTAATGGTGAAGGAATTTTATCCATCCTGCCATAATTCTTGACGGTGTTTTAATAGTCCTTCTTTGACGTATTAATATAAATATGGAGATCTTCTTTATTAGGATTTTTATTCACATCCAAAGCTCAAATTCGACACATAAAGTTCCTCACCGAGTAAATTTTTTTTAAGTAATATAATTAATTAATTATTTAACTTCAATTGAAATGATTTTTTTTAATTTTTTTTTCTGAATTGCAGGCTATTGAGGCATTCAATGTTTTTGATCCACAACCCAATATCTTGAGCAATTTCCCATCTACAACAACCAAAAATGTAAGTTGATAATTAATTTTCAATTTGCATTTTCCATTTTATATTGATCCCTAATACGAATATCAAATACCTGATCAGAAATTAAATTAAAAAATAATTAAATAATTTGACCTTAAAATACCAATAAAAAACTTGAATGAAACCTTTTTTTTATAAAAAAAATCAATTTAGTTTTCATGAATTTTTAGGTCAATATTCTTGCTTTGATTTGTATCATAAGTAGTCATAGGTGTAAACTTTTGACAAAAGCTTCTAAATTCTAATTAACATAAATGACACATGGGAGATTCTTTGAATTTAACCTAGAAAAATTAGAAAAATATAAAAAGTCTAAAGAATTTTAAGTCAATATTAACAACTAGATTTCTAAAAAAACTAAAAATAATTCTAGGTGAAATAATTTTAAATACATTCTAGCTAGAAGAATCAAAGAATCAAATTTGAACTTTTGGTTGACAATAAATACACATACAAAAAGCAGTGTACGAAGTATCATGCATTCACACATAGTTTCAGAAAGGATCACACCCTAAAAAGGCGTGATCAGCAGGCAATCTACCAGAATACAGCAAGTATCAATAACTAATTTCTCGATTTGAATTTGTGATCTATGAGTCTAAAAAGAAATAACTTTATCATTACTCATAGGTTCTCTTCTTATGTTGGAAGAAATACTATTTCTATAAAGAATGAGTCAGAACAGATTCACTGTTTACTTTTTCTAGCTGATATACATAAAGTATACACAGTTATACACATATTATACATGAATTGTACATATATTATACATCTGTCGGCTATTTAAATTATTATTTTTTGTTAAATATTGTAAAAAAAATTCTATTGTAGGGTGTAACTGTGATATGTTCAAAAAGAGGTGGAGATTTAAGAGCAAATACACATAGTGAATGGCTTTTAACAGTGCCTTCAATGCCAGATGCAATTGGCTTTAGTTTCATTCCAATTACTTCACTTCTCAAAGGTGTTCCTGGCAAGGGCTTTCTATCACATGCTATCAACCTTTATCTTAGATGTAAGTGAAAAATATACTTTAATTCAGAGCAACAATACAATTATCTTTGTACAATCTATAGGTTACAGATTCGAATCGTAGCATTAGTTACTGAAGCTTGCATTAGGGTGTATAAATTGTTTGCGTCACACACCTTTGGATATTGCCCTCCTCTGGACCTTGCACACTAGTGCAGAACGTTTGTGCACCAAATTGTTTTCCTTAGGGGCATAACCTTTTATCAAATCTTGTATTATCTATAGGTTACGTATGAATTTGAGCTGTGGAATCAGTCGTATTGATATTTATGTCAGGGTAGGTCACATACGCTACACTTCTTAGGGTATAACCTTTTATCAGATCTTGAGTTGAATGTGCGACGGTGCTTCGTCCACTGAGATGTCTTCTTTTATATTACCTAAAATATTCAAAAAGCTTGTGTTAGGGTATATAAATTACCTACATCACACACCCTTGGATATTTCCCTTCTCTGGACCTTGCACACAAATACAGAACGTTGTTGCACCAGATTATTTTTTTCTTATTTTGAAAATGTAGTCTCAAAATTATACTAACAATATAGATATGTTTATGTAACCTATATAGGTTATGTATGAATTTGAGTTGTGGAATCAACCGTATTGATATTTACGTCAGGGTAGGTCATATATATTACATTCCTTAGGGTATAACCTTTTATCAGATCTTGTGTTGAATGTGGAATGCTTCATCCACTGAGATGTCTTCTCTTATATTATCTAAAATTTAAGAAATTTTTATCTAGATATAATAAATAAAAATTGGTATTCATACAGCTTATATATTTTTATTATTTTTTATTTAATGTAAATTATTATATTAAATTAAAATAATTCATTGATTTGCAGATAAGCCACCTATATCAGATTTACAGTATTTTTTGGATTTCCAAGCCCACAAGATTTGGGCCCCAATTCACAATGATCTTCCTTTAGGCCCAACTACAAATAGGTCCATTCGACCTCCAGCCCTTCATTTCAATTTAATGGGCCCAAAGCTATATGTAAACCCAACTCAGGTAAAAAATTCATTTTATTTGACGGTATTTGATTGGATACGAAGTTTAAAGAATTAAAGAAGGCTTATTGAGTCTTATAAGACAAGTATAAACAACGTTATATCTGCTTGAACTCTTCAAACATGTCATCGGGATTCTGGTGTGTGTGTGTCAGATCTACCAAAAGTAATTTAGTTGGAGGATCTGACATGCACATGAAAGATCTTGGAAAAGTGCGAGACACATACATGGAAAAGCTTTTTTTCCTTTTTTTGAAAAATATTTTTTCTTTTCCGATCCTTAGCCTCCAACACACCTCATCTTCATTCCCTTCCTAGTACCCTATATCTCCCACCACCCCACACAATTCTCACCCCCGACACCCCCCCCCCCCCACCTCCCGTTAATATTTATATTTATTTAAATTATATACAAATATTTTTTGAATAATTTTTTTTTCTGTTTAAATATCATATATATGAAAATAAGTTATCAGAAGCTCACTTATTCTCCTAGAAAACAATTTTCATGAATTTTTTCTTGGTACCAAACATACCCTAAATTATATTATTACATGTACGTAAAATGAGTATATCTATCTGTTCAACTTTAACTTTAAATATCACTTGAGATCAAATAAAATGACACGTCTATGTTATTAGGTAATCGTTGGGAAAACACCAGTAACTGGAATACGACTTTATCTCGAAGGAGTAAAGTGTGATAGGTAATTATTCCTTTCTTCCTTTTTTCGTTTCATTTTATGTGATCGAAATAATAAAAAATAATAATTATTTTTTCCAGATTGGCCATTCATCTACAACACTTGATGAACACTCCAGTACTACTACAAGACAAAATAGATGACCCGCTAATGTGGCGCGGGTCCGAAGAAACACCCGACCATCGATATTTCGAAGCTATCCAATGGAAGAAATTCTCCCATGTATGTACGGCACCGGTAAAGTACGACCGGAATTGGGCACCTTCCGAGACCGGATTTAGCTTCATCGTCACCGGAGCTCAGCTCCACGTTAAGAAACACGATTCGAAAAGCGTTTTACATCTCAGATTGTTATACTCCAAAGTGTCAAATTCCTGCATCGTTCAGTCTCAGTGGATGCACTGTGCCTCTGAGAACAGTACGAAATCGTCGTCGGGGTTTTTATCGGCGATCAGCGGCGGTGCATCGTCGATGCCCAATTTTTTATCGGAGAAGCCGGTGGTGGTGGATTCGGCGGTGTATCCGACGGGTCCACCGGTACCGGTGCAAACACAAAAGCTACTGAAATTTGTGGATACAAGACAATTGTGTAGAGGCCCATTGGATAATCCGGGTCATTGGTTGGTTACCGGGGCAAAATTGGATTTGGAAAGAGGGAAAATTTGCTTACGTGTTAAATTTTCTTTGCTCAATATAACTCCGCTATAAGATTTTAATTAACTTGAATTTGTGTAGAAAAGTCGTTATTTTGGAAGATTAAAGCATTTTTCATTAAAGGCGATTTTCTTCAAGATCTCTGATTAAGGATGAAGAGATATTGATGATAAAGATATTTACTTCTCGAGAAGTTTCGAAAAATGTGGCTTGTAATTAATTATTTTGAGAAATTGAATTGTGTTATGTAGTGTAGATAAATATAGAGCTTGGGTTTGATAAGAGAGTTTTTTTGTTTATTTATTTGTTTATTATTGGCATATAAAATGAGAAGGGAATAGAGGCATAGTTGAGGGGATTTTCTCTCTTTGAAATAAAGATAATATTGTTTTTGCTATATATAAATCTTTACTCGAACGGTGATTTGTCGTGGTTTTATAATATATGGTACGGTATTATACAGTACAGTACGATATAATGTTCAAATAGAATATATAAGTTGTTACTGTTTAATGATAATTTGTTGTTTGATTTGACTGTGTGATAATGTATCGTAACTTATAAGCAACAAGAACATACCCAGTGAAATCCCACTAGTCGGGTTTGGGGAGGATAAAATGTACGCAGACCTTACCACTACCTCATAGAGATAGAAATGTTGTTTTCGGAGTATCGTAACTTAAAAATTTAATAAAATATTCTTAATTATTATAAATATTAAATTTATCAATATTTTTAAATAATTTTTTCTTAAAATAAATATATAGAATTAAGTGAAGAAACATACAAGCTAATATATCTCCAATCCATATAAAAAAAACACAAGAAATTTAAAAAGTAAGAACTTTTAGCAAAAACGAACCTCTAAAAATAGACTAAAGGTTGAAAGAAAAGACGGGAGGCGAAAGAGAAGTTTTAAAAGTTAATGCGGAGGGAAATAAGTAATACAAAAACAATAAATATATTAGGATAAAGTTTAATAAAGAATAAAGGATAAATTAGAATTATTTAAATTTAAGTAAAGATATTATTGGAAAAAAAAAAGAACCATGACATACCATGAAATTGATGATTTCAAAAAGTCGAGATTTTCATGATTACAGAACCATGAAATCAAATCATATCATACCATATAATTGATGAAACAGTCAAACACAAACATAGTTATATTTCTAACCATGCCTATCCCCCTCTCAAATACATCTCATTTTATGGGATCAGTATGTGGACGTCAGAGTTGTTGGATATTGAATAACATTCAATACTCATTACGTTCTAGTTTGGATCGTGACATATATTTTATTGTATACTTGTACAACTGAAAAATTGTGTGAACTATTGTATTGTGCCATTATGACATATAAAATTTATTGGACAGTTGTGTTATGTCATTGTGACATTTAAATATTGTGGAATGTTATCTATATTTGCACATAAATAGGGCCTTTGTTGCTTGCTAAATTGTTGTCTATATTTGGCAAATTAGTAGATCTAAAATTTCATAATGACAGAGTCTTTCCCCATGAAGAGTGGTGAAGGTGTATATAGCTACATCAAAAACTCCTTATTACAGGTACTCCTTCCGTACATCTTTACTTGTTCATTATATTATTTTAAGATATTCAATAATATTTATCCAGTCTGTAACATCAATACTATATACTATTTTGTGTCTATTTTACCTTTATTGTTAAATAGTATTAATTTTACAATGTTTAGATGACTTATATTTTTTTTAGGGTGAATTATTGTCATACCAACCAAATAATTGTTACATCACTGAGAGTATCTCTGTCCTATTTACCAACAAACTGGTATCAACACAAATAAATCTCATGTTTTCATTTAAGTACAAAAATTCTTTGAATTAAATCGATACATCTACTTCTGCGTTTCTTATCCTTCACTGCAAAGCTCGTTCCTTGATAATATGTTTCACCTGCTGGATTATCCTCGTTCCATCAATCCTTACCTTTTTTAAAATCATCTCATTTCTGGCTAGCCATGTGTGGTATATGACATCTTCAGAAGCAGCAACAATTAATTCTTTCCTTTCTCGCACCCAGTATTTCTTCTTTATCACCATTAGCATCTCCCTTATTCCATTGCTTGGCAACTTCACTCCCAACCAGTGTTATATCTCCTTCCATACCCCTGTGATCCAAGAGCAATATACAAACAAATGTTCAACACTCTTTGGTATAGCATTACTGCAGAGAAGACAATCAATGTCTTCTAGTTCTATTCCCATAGCTTGCATTCTATCTTTAGTGAGTAATCTTTTCTTTACAGCCAGTCAAGATGACTTATATTTAATAAGAATAATTTAATAAAAAAAAGTAGAGTTTACATAATCAAATAGTGCAAAGAGTTAATTAACATTTTTCCCTACCCTTTTTCAATTTATTAGAAATTTCTTAAAAAATATGGCAATCCAGATACATTAATTCAGTTTGGTATACAAAAATTAGGATTTTTAGGTATCAACAGGTAATATTTAAAGCATGATACATTGAACATAAATATAATTTAAGAATCAAAATTAATGTATCCATATTACTGAATTAATGTATTTGAATTATTGAATTAATGTATTCGGATGAAAAGAAGGGATTTTTAAAAATTTTCGGAATGGTTGGGAATAATGGAAAATATGGTAAATGAAGGAGCGTAATTAGGTAATTATTCCATTAAATTATCCCTATCATTTACAATTTCTTAATCCCTGTACTGAGTTAATAGTAGCCAACTATTGTTGGACAAAGGGAGTAATATATATTTGACCACTTAATTTGTACCATTGGAATTGATCTCTTTTTTTTGTTCAATTTTTTAATACAACTTTTATGACTTCCATTAAGTTTAATACAATTCAAAATTTCAATTATTTCAATGGTTAAATTTTCACACTTTTTATTTTGTAGAGAAAATTTGCAGATAATGCAAAAGAGATGATTAGAAAGGCAATTATTGAAAATCTTGATGTACAAACCAAAACATTTCTTATTGTAGACATGGGATGTTCAGTTGGACCAAACACATTTTTTGCAATGCAAAATATTGTAGAAGCCATAAAAGATAAGTACCATGCTCAACTATCTCTCAATTCTACGAGTCCTGAAATCGAATTTCATGTTTTCTTCAACGATCATGTCACCAACGATTTCAATATCCT